>VWPU01016570.1:0-35041 GCA_013398955.1 Callaeas wilsoni | reverse complement strand
GTCGAGAGGGGCCGAAGAGGAGCCGAGAGAGGCTCCGCAGGAATGGCCGGAACTCACAAAGAGCCGCCGGAGCCTCGTGGGGCACAGCCGGGGCTCGCTGGAGCCTTCCCGCGGAGCTGCAGCCGCAGGCGGGCGGGAAGGAGGATGCCGGGCCGCGGGAGGGAGGATGCCGGGCCGCGGGAGGGACGGCCCCGCTGCCCCCAGCCCCGAGCGCGGCCGGACGGGCGGGAGCCGCCGCAGGTGAATAACGCGAGGGGCCCCTGGCCCGAGCGAGTGTGCAGGGCTGTGGAAAGAGCGAACAATCCACGCTATTAGCTGATGAATAGAGGACTTAATTAGAGTTCTGGAAGCCTGGGCACGCTCTGGTCTGTCCTGGCTGGAAGACGCTGTAGTAGGGGTTCATAGTTCAAGCGGGAAACAGGGGAAGTTCCTTGAATAATACATAAGAAATACGTGCTAAATCGGAATCACCGGTGTACCCAGCTGCACCCAGCAGTCTGGCTCGCCCTGCTAACAAGCAGCCACAGTGGGATCAGGTGTGTATGATTCCTAAATTAGTCCCAGCAGGTGGGTTAGAAACTCAGCTCTGGGTAAGAAGTGAATTCAGCGTGTGCTTGTTAATAACAAACAGCTGCGTTAAAAAGAAAGCAGTTGTTTTTTGGGGTCCTGTTTGCTACTTTGCAACTTGTTAAAAAAATGAAAGACTTCGGGTTTATTACAGAAATGCATGTGCTAATTAGCAGACAGGGAGCTGTGCTTGCTGCTCCCCGGACTTTGAAAGAATTCAGGAGGAGGAAGCCCCAGGGATGCAGGGTCAGGATCAGAGGCAGGTGAGTGTAAGGGGAGGGGGCTATGAGTTCAGAAAAGAGAAGAAATCTCTGGATTTCCTCTCCCTTGGCCCCTGTGCTGGTCCTGCTGCTCCTCCCAGGGAAGGAATGGGGCTGGCAGATCTGTGGGTGCAAGAGGGAAGGAGGGCATGGAAAAGCTACAGCAGGAATAACAAGGAACAGCTGCGTTGAGATGTTACCTCACTTAAATGTCTGATTGTGGTCTCTGATGCACTGACTCCATACCGATGGCATGGCTTCATGGATGCCGGGCCGCCTTAAAAAGCACAAAACCCCTCTTGAGGCCATAATTTATTCCTTATATTTAATGATATCTTAGTGCTCCCGTAGTTTCTTAACTCCTTATCAGCTCAGCTTTTGCCTAAATCATCAAAACCAAAGAAAACTTGCTTTGCTCCTGTTACTTGTGGAAGCCACGGTTCTGCTTCCTTTCAGGAGCAAAAAAGGATCCACAGGAAGTCAAATGAGGGGAAATTTCTTCTTTCCAGTAAAAAATGTGTGGGTGAGATTTGTGGGTGTAATTTGGGTAGTCGTGGAATTCATGCAGGTTTTGTTAGAGCTCCTAAGAGTTGTTAGCATGGCTGAGCAGGTCCCCTCTTGTTTGTGTTATGAGGTGCCAGTGGGGCTTCCAAAATGGAATCCCAGATTGTTTGGGTTGGGAAGGGACCTCAAATCCCATCCAGTGCCACCCCTGCCATGGCAGGGACACCTCCCACTGTCCCAGGCTGCTCCAAGCCCCAGTGTCCAGCCTGGCCTTGGACATTCCACGGATCCAGGGGCAGCCACAGCTGCTTTGGGAATTCCATCCCAGCCCCTCTCCACCCTCCCAGCCAGCAATTCCTTCCCAATATCCCACCTAAATTTCCCCTCTGGCAGAAATACTCTTTTTTCAAAAATAGCATTTCTTCAATCATTTTAAAGCTTGTTTGCTGTCTTTTTGTTCCACAAAGGGAGTGATCAGGTTCATTACTCAGAGAAGAAAGACTAATCCAGACTAAGTAGGAAAAGCTGTTGAGGACAAAAGAATTAATTTGATTTCTGTTGAGTGTGGTTGGCCCAGCAGCTGTGGGGGGCTCTGGGGCAGAGCAGGTGCACCTGGAGACAAGAAATGCAAATTTAGCTCAAGGTCACCCCTCTAGGTGACTTCTCAGCCTTGTGCTATGGGCTTAAAAGGAGAGGAGTGGATTTTATTGGGATTTATCCCTGTTGGTCTCCGCAGCTGCCAGAAAAGACCTGAAACTGGGAGTCCTGATGGTTCTCTTTGGGGAGATGGCTCATGCCAATCAAAATCTGCACAGAAAAAAAGGAATTAATCATGGGACACAGATCACGATTGCATTGTAAAGGGTTTTCCAAGACCCTCTCCCAGACTTCTGCCTCGTTAGTTCCCAGTGGGGATGCAGTCCATGCAGCCCACGTTTCCTGCCTTGGGTGGAAGAAATGCAACCCAAAAAGTCTGTGCTGGAGATTGTACAGCCCAGACACCTCAGTGAGATCTGCAGTGTGGGGTTAACCTGGGGAAAAAACCCCAAAACACCCCTTGCCTGCTGTTTGGCTGAGGGGTGTGTGCTTTTCTGTGTTTTTCCATGGAAATATTTAAGGTTTTTCTTTTTTTTTTTGAGGTGCCTTTGACAGGTCTTGTCAATGAATTAATCCTATAAATTATATATATATAATGTATAGAGGTATAAGAATAAATGTTTCTCCATTCAGCTTTTTGGGATCTTAATTAATTGTACGTCTGGAAACAAAACCCTAATGCTTCCGTTGCTTGGGGCAGCTGGAAGAAAATACTCATATTTCATATATTTGTACATACATAGGTTTGGTTTATTAGTGGCTTTAAAATGCAGAAATACAGAATAATCTTCACTAAACCTAAGGAAACCTTCTCCTGCTGCAAATTCCTGCTGGACTTTATTGTATCTCGGGCTGGCAGAACACCCCACACTGTGCTTGGGGTGTTTTATTCTTATTTCTCCTTTTCCTCCTCTGGTTTAGCAGTGTTTGTGTTCTCAGCCAGCAGCTCGGGGCTGGAAGGAGGGAGTGGAAAAGGAGGCCGTGGTTTAGGGATAGCAGAACAACAATTAGCAGAAGTCACTCTTGGAGCAGCGGTGCGGTTCCTCTCGGGAGGGAACATTCCCCTCCGCACCCCGGGGCGTTCCAGAGGGAAGGAAAAGCGATGCGAGAGGAGCGCCGTCCCCACGAGACGGCCAGAGCTGCCTGCCCGCATCCCTGCCTCTGCCGGCATCGGCGCCATCCCGGGTACCGGCTGCATCCCGAGTACCGGCATCGGTACCCCAGAGCCCGCGCACGCGCTGCATCCCGAGTACCGGCATCGGTACCCCAGAGCCCGCGCACGCGCTGCATCCCGAGTACCGGCATCGGCACCCCAGATCCCGGGTACCGGCTGCATCCCGGGTACCGGCCTCGGCGCCCCCGGTGCCGGGTCCCGGCGGCATCCCGGGTACCGGCCGCGGCGCCATCCCGGGTACCGGCGCCCCAGATCCCGGGTGCCGGCTGCATCCCGGGTACCGGCAGCGGCACCCCAGATCCCGGGTACCCGCTGCCTCCCGGGTACCGGCATCGGTACCCCAGATCCCGGGTANGCATCCCGGGTACCGGCATCGGCACCCCAGTTCCCGGGTACCGGCTGCATCCCGGGTGCCGGCATCGGCACCCCAGATCCCGGGTACCGGCTGCATCCCGGGTACCGGCGGCGGTGCCATCCCGGGTACCGGCGCCCCAGATCCCAGGTACCGGCATCGGCGCCCCGGGTACCGGCATCGCCATCCTGGGTACCAGCTGCATCCCGGGTACGGGCTGCGCCTCGGGTACCGACAGCGGCGCCCCGGATCTCGGGTACCGGCGGCGCCATCCCGGATACCGGCTGCGCTCCGGGTACCGGCATCAGCGCCCCAGGGACAGGCAGCGCCATCCCGGGTACCGGCTGCATCCCGGGTACCAGCATTGCCACCCCGAGTACCGGCATCGCCATCCCGGGTACCGGCGGCACTCCGGGTACCGGCATCAGCGCCCCAGGTACTCCGGCATCAGCGCCCCAGGGACAGGCAGCGCCATCCCGGGGCATCAGCGCCCCAGGTACTGGCAGCGCCATCCCGGGTACCGGCTGCATCCCGGGTACCGGCATCGCCGCCCCGGGTACTGGCTACACTCTGGGTACCGGTTTCGCCATCCCGGGTACCGGCGGCGTCGCCATCCCGGGTACTGGCTGCGTTCCAGGTACCGGCATCGGCGGCATCCCGGGTACCGGCGTCGCCCGCCTGGGGCGCTTGGGAGCGGGAGCTGGAGCGGGGCTGCGGGAAAGGGACCGGTGTGGGGCGCAGCCGAGCCGAGCTGGACATTCCCTGCATCGGGAAAGCTGCACCTGCTCGTCGCTCACACGGAGCAGCTGCTGCTGCTCTCCTGCTCGCGGACCCACACAGCACAGCAGCGTTTCGGCTGGATTTTGCTGCCGTGTGGGGCACAGAAATCACTTTCCCAGGGACAGGAGCCAGGGAAGGGCTGGAGCTGGGCCAGGGCAGGGTCAGGTTGGGTATCAGGGCAAGTTTCTTCCCTCAGAGGGTGGAATGAGCACTGGAACAGCTCCCCAGGGAATGGTCCCGGCCCCGAGGCTGCCGGAGCTCCAGGAGCGTTTGGCCAGCGCTGCCGGGGATGCCCAGGGTGGGGCTGTTGGGGGGTCTGGGCAGGGACAGGGGCTGGGATGATGATCCTGTGGGTGCCTTCCAGCTCAGGATGTTCTGGGATTCTGTGAATGATTTCTGATTTGAAAAGGAACCAGCCCCAGCTCTCAGGGAGTTGCTCTGGTGACTGTCTCCTCTGTGAGAAAAGTGTGCCTTCCCTCCGACCTGGAATGGTTTTGCTTTACAAGTTTCCAGCTGCTCCCCTCCTCAGCTGGGTGAGGAGCAGCCTTCCTTAGGAGCATGTGACCCCAAGGACTCCGGAGTGCTGCCTTCAGCCCTACCCCACAGTCGTAACCTGCGCTCATTTTTAACCCACCTCTTATTTTTCCCGTTGCTGCTGGAGTGCATTCCTTAATATTCCCTCTGGTGCTCGGCTGCCGCTTTCTTGTTTCAGTGTGGACATGTTCCTGGCTAATTCCTAACCCCTGGTTCTTGTGCTGGCCCTGCCCTTTACCCCACTGATTCTCTCCTTTCCTGGAGATTCCTTCCCTGGTTGTCCCTGGAGAACAATCCCAGCCTGTCCCAGCTGGAAGCACTGAGCCAGGCGCTGCTGCTGCTGCTTCTGGACCAGTTTGTCCCTGGGTTTGGGGTTTGGAGCAGGAGGAATTCCACGTCCTCCTGGTGAGCATCTTCCCCTGCATCTCCTCAGAAGGAGAATTTCCAGTTCGGTTGTTAGTTACAATTCTGGCACGAGCTGTTTCTACGGGGCGTTCAGGTCTAGTTTTTCTAAAATCCAATCACCGTGCAGGTAATTAATCTGCCACCCAAACTCCCTCACTGTCAGCCCGCCTCGTGCTGCCTGGCTGGTCTGTCCCATTAAACATTCCGCAGCTTTTGGGGGCTGCTCCAAGAAGCTTTGTGAAAATTGTCTGTGATTAGCTTAGGTTGTGGTCGGTTAATAATCTTATTTGAACAGTGATTGAATAGAAAATATTTAGTTACTATCATCAAAAATGAATATTCCCCTCAGTGTCTTTACAAGCACAAAAGATAAATATTTGTTTTGTGCATTCTCTGAGAGTTACCGTATTGATTCCCAATAACAGATCCAAGCCATTACAATAATTTCCCCTGTTATTCTTTTAAAACATCCTTGTTGTCCTTTCCCTCAGCTGTAAGGATTTATTTTTGCACATCTCTGTAACTTTCCTTATCTTTTGAGTGGTTTTGCTAAGTGATCCCTTTGAGTAGCCTCGTTCGGTTGCAAGGCTGATTTTTATTTAAAGACAGATTTATTCTGCCTGTTGTTAATAAACAGCACATTGTGATGGTGGAAGGTCCTGGTTTGGGCCGGGATAGAGTTAAATTCCTTCCCAGGAGCTGGGACAGTGATTTGGATTCAGGATGAGGACAGTGAGGAGCTGGGGTTGAACCACCAGAGGCTGACATCATTTCCCTGCTGGGTGAGATGTTTTCCCAGCGCCATAACCTGCCTCAAGATCAGGCAAGAAGTTATGCAGAAGTAAAAAAGGGAGTTTAAAAACTCTTGTGGCTCATAATTAGGGCTGTTTTAAGGAGGGTTTTGCTGTGGTGGTCATTTCCTGGCAGTGAAATTGCAGTGTTTCCATTCATGGAAGAGAAATCACCTCAGAAATAACAAATGGATCCACCTCGTGCATCTGAGCAAGCCCTGAGCTGAAATGGTGTAAAATAGGACAGGCTTAAGGCAGAGCCCTCTGCTTTTCCTGTTTGTTTTGTTTTTCTCCACCAAGGCCTCAGCCACTGCTGGAAGGACTCCCTGTGTAATTCCCTGCCACTCAGCTCTGCTAATTGGAAACGGGAAAAAAAAACCTGTTCCCCTCAGTTGTTTAAGCCAAGAGCTGGTAATTTCATTCTCTCCTGGAGTGTTCTTCCAGTGGTGATGAGATTTAGCCTAATCTGCATTAATGCTGCCTTTTAGCATTGGTTTAGGAAGGAGCCCAAAACCCCACCTGGAGCTCCACGGGGCTGTTCTGGAACAGGCACAGTGCTGGAGACCCAGCCTTTGTAGGGAATAATAAATGTTAATGCACTCCTTAGCATTTCAATGTCATGATTAAATATTCCAGAGCCTTATTAATTGAATATTTAATATTCCAGCAAATGGCCTTGATCCTCACAATGGCATACCAATTCCAAGGGAAAGGAGAGGGAACATGTTCAGATTCCTGCAAGGAGACACTGCAAACAAGGCTTTTAGAGCTGAGTGCATTAATGGGTTCTTGGGCGAGTTACCGTGCACAAAGCAGGGACGTGGAGGCAATGGAGATGTGTCTGCATTTCGGATTTCTGGGGTTCCAGAGTCACATGGGTGGTTTGCTGTTGGCACTGCAAGGAAAAGCTCAGGAATGGATTATCCCAGGGGATTAAAATTCTGTAGGTCACAGTCACCATCCCATCAGTGACACCAGCGTGGTGGTTCTGGGGTGCAGAGCTGAACCTTTCCCCTCTTGATGGAACTGAAGGAACTTCCAGGCTTCTCCTCCCCTAAAGCCACGAAGAGTGGGAAGGTTTGACAAGGTCCCAAAGGGGATTCGTGACCCTGTTCAGGAGATGAGGAGGAGCAGCCCAGGGAGCTGGGAAAGGGTCTGGAGAACCAGGAGGGGCTGAGGGAGCTGGGAAGGGGCTGGAGCCCCAGGAGAGGCTGAGGGAGCTGGGAAAGGGACTGGAGAACCAGGAGGGGCTGAGGGAGCTGGGAAAGGGGCTCAGGCTGGAGCAAAGGAGGCTCAGGGGGGACCTTGTGGCTCTGCACAACTCCCTGACAGGAGGGGGCAGCCGGGGGGGTCGGGCTCTGCTCCCAGGGAACAGGGACAGGAGGAGAGAGAACGGCCTCAGGCTGGGCCAGGGCAGGCTCAGGGTGGACACCAGCAGGAATTTCCCCATGGAAAGGGTGCTCAGGCCTTGGCAGGGGCTGCCCAGGGAGGTTTGGAGTGCCCATCCCTGGAGGTGCCCAAGGAATTCCTGGAGGTGGCACTCGGAGCTCTGGGCTGGGGACAAGGTGGGCATCGGGCACAGCCTGGACTCGGTGACCTTGGAGGGCTTTTCCAACCCCAGGGATTCCAACATTCCCAGTTTAGTTTCGTCCTGGCAGAACTTCCATGCAGGGTGACAGGGAGTACATGTCATTATAAATTTCAAATTCATTTCACGCTTTTCTTCCTCACATACTACCAAAAATTGTAATTAACAAATAAATAAGTCATTAAGGCTCTGCAGGGGGCAGCCAATTCTGCCCCTTCTCTGGTGAGGCTGAGGTTCATCAGTCCATTTATGGTGAAATTTAGTGCCAGGTGTGGAGTTTTTACTCCACACTTTTATGGCTGTCCCAGCTTTCCATCCAGTGAGACTCAGCACTGGTGGCATCTTCCCTTCTCCTCTCTCCTCTTTTGACAAAACCTGATTTTACTGCAGCACTTCCAAGACAGCAAGAAGAAAACCCTGTTAATGAAATTATTTTCCCAGAGCATTGGTGTCCCAGCTGGGCCTGGGAATTATCCAGGAGGCTGGAAAATCAGCAGCTGAGAGGGAAGCAGGGATGCAATGAGAAGGGAAGCAGGGAGCCACTGCGGGTTGCCATGGCTGCTCCAAAGTGTGGCTTTGCCACACATCCGGAGCGTCCCTGGGCACGGCTTCATTCCAGAGCCGGGGCACAGGTGGCAGTGCTGGCACTGAGCCCACCAGGTCCAGGCACACTCGGTGCCCCAGTGCCACCGGTGGGGGCTGGGGGTGCCCAGGAGGGCAGGGGGGGTTTGCAGTTGCTCACGAGGATGAGGAGCAGCTCGATGGGACGTGGGAAGAGTCCCCGAGTGGGGGCTGCTGCCCAGCACTGGCACAGTTCCTAGGGAAGGATGGGTGGCACCTGGAAGCCCCAAGTTTCAGGGAATTAAGTTCCCTTTGAGCATTCTTCGTGCAGGATTTGAACACATTTGTCACTGCAGTGATGCTGTTACTGATCCTCCTTCCCTGTAAGTGCTGGGGTCCCTGGGCTCCAGAAGAGAATCCTGAGGCCTCCAGAAGGGTCTGTTGCTAAAAAATTTCAGGAAGAGATGCTCCCAGGAGTGATTAGACAAAATAGGAGTTTAGATGGGATATTAGGAATGAATTCCTGGCTGGCAGGGTGGGCAGGCCCTGGCACAGGGTGCCCAGAGCAGCTGTGGCTGCCCCTGGATCCCTGGAATGTCCAAGGCCAGGCTGGACACTGGGGCTCGGAGCAGCCTGGGACAGTGGGAGGTGTCCCTGCCATGGCAGGGGTGGCTCTGGGTGAGTTTTATCCTCCTTTCCATCCCACACCATTCTGGGATTCTATGAAAATCAGCTTTGCCAATGAGCAGATAATCAAGAAAAGGGAAGAAGCAGAATTTGGGTATTAGACTAACTATAGAAAAGTACTGGAATAATCTGTCTTCTTTTTGAAGCATTAGCACCAGGTCTAAAAAGGCACTCTGACATTTTAGCCTTTCAGAGGCTGCAGAAGGGGAGGTTTCTGCGTTCGGAAGTGATGGATGATCCTCCCTGCTAAGTGGTTTTATTCTCTCGAGGTGTCTGGTGCAATAAAGCCAAGCCCTTCCCTCTCACAGGCGCTTCCACCTCGCCTGGTGCTGCCCTTTGGGTTCCTCCCAGCCCTCCCTCCTGGCCGCAGCAGGGCAGGAGCTCTCGCTTGATTGATACACGTGCTGACAGACCAAATCTCTGTTTGCCTGCTGAGGGGAAAGCAGCCCTTGTAAGGTCTCTGTCCTCAGGGTTGATGGGTTAAATTGGGCAAACAGCTCCTTTCCTCCGGAGCTGTGGAGGATTTCAGAGCATTACAGCTTCATGGTCTGTGCTTTTCACTGGAATTACTGCTCTGTAACCCCCTGGAATGTATTTACCTCAGCTTTCACTGGCAGTGTTCCCTTGGAACACAAAGAGCAGCAGGAACAGAGCTGAGGAAGCAGAAATGCGCCAGTTTTTGAATTCCCAGCCCCAAAATGTGGGATGCAGGCACTGCTTCACCTGGGCAGTGCTGGCTGCCAGCAGAGCAGGGGCCTTTGAGCTCCTTTCACACTGCACTGGCAGGGTTTGGCACTGGGTGGGTGCTGCTGATCCTCCTCAGGAGAATTTCCATTCCTTACAGTCCTGGAATGCTTTGGGCTGGAAGGGACCTTAAATCCCATCCAGTGCCACCTCTGCCATGGCAGGGACACCTCCCACTGTCCCAGGCTGCTCCAAGCCCTGTCCAGCCTGGCCTTGGGCACTTCCCTTGCAGTCCAAACCATCCCTGTGGCTCTGTGAGTGCTCCCAGGGCAGCTGTGGGATCGTGGAGCCCGTTCCCTCTTGCTGTGGGCAGGCAACTTGGGATATGCTCAGTGCATCCCGTAAGGCAGGCAGGAACCTAATGCATAAACCCAAGTGGCTTTGGGATGATTCCTGCCTTTCTGTGTTAGTCCTCTCTGGAAAATGAAGCCAAGGATCCCATTCCTGACTCTTATTCCTTGAGCCTGGCTTTGTTTGTGTGTTCCCAGTGCCCCAGAGCTGCAGCTGAGCCATCACCGTGTGACAGGAAATGCGGTTTGGAGCGGGATAATGATGCTGGGACCAATCCCTGCCTTTTTGTGTCTCCACTTGGGCTCCGGAGCCGTGCCTTGTTGGCCTGTTTGAACCATGCCAGGCCCTGCACTGCTCCTGAGGGAGCAGAGCCTTTTCCAAACCAAGCAGGATTGGGATTTCCACAGGACCTCCTGTCGGTCCTTCCAACAGCAGGGAAAACCAGCCTTCCCCTGGTGCATCCCCCACTCCTGGCACGCCTGAGCTGCGTTAATGACACTTCCAGGGTCTATTCATGGCAGGATAAGGAGGCTGTTTCACCCTCATCTCAGAGTCTTCTCCCTTCCCAAATCGTTTGGGATGCCTGGAGGAGATCACTGGAGTGAGTCTAGCAGTAAGGCCGGGAAGCAGCTGAGAAACCAGTCCTGAGGAAGGAGCAGACACAGGTGGGCTCCTGGTGTGGCGAGAGGGAAGGGCGAGCAAGGAGGTGACTGCACTCAGCTGGAGCCTTCACAGCCTTGGCCACGATAAAAATGAAAGGAAGGAAGAGTGCAGCAGTCCCTGTTAGTGATAAGTTACATCACTGAGGGATTTTTCACCACCTCATGCTGTGTATCACGAAATTACAGCAAGATAAGCAAAGTTTTATTTGCCCACTGTCTGGGAGACAAAGTCTTTTACTTGAGATTCAATTTCTACCACCCACGTTTCTGGAATTATAAATGTAATTAACTGGCTGTGGTGTGACAATGACAGCCTGGAAGTGCTAAACTGCTGAAGTTTTGTATGGGAAAAAATCCATCCTTGTGCAAGCTGGGCCTCTGCTGGCTGCTCTCCCTGGGAAAAGAAAGGCAAAGAACCTATTTTTTTGCCATAAAGGAAGAACAGTTGTGTTGTTTAAAGGCTCTGGGATGTTTCCAAATTGTTCTGTTAAGAAGCTGGGAAATAAATACATATTGTAAAATGAATTTAATTTGGGCTGGCACTAAAATTCACGATGGAACAAGGATCGTAAAAAGCCTGTGAGGACTCCAGGCTGTGAATGGACATTCCCAGGCATTTCTCTCTCCATGAGGTCCGTACTGCCTGGAAAAGAGGAGTGATTTTGGGAATGGCACAAGGTAATGCCCAGTTTATTGCTGGAAGAGCCCTGGAATGCAGACCCTGAGCGTGTGCAGCACCCACCACCTGCAGTTCCCACACCCACCGTGCCACAGGCGAGTCCAGGGTCACTAATCCTGTTTTCCAGAGTCCTGGAGAAGTGAGGGATACGGGAGTGACCATCCCAGCATCATCTGCTGCACCTGTCCTGTCCCCCACCCACACCAACCATCTTCATGTTGGCATCTGGTACTTGGGGAACTTCCAGAAGCATTTCAGTGCTGCTCTTCCTGGCTCTGACAAAGCATTCTGAGCATTCCATGGATTTGGGATGTCCCCAGAGCACCATCTCCGTGCTGATGGGTGACATTCCCATCACAGTGACAAGAGTCCATGTTGGAGTTTTCTAGGGCAGATGGAAACAACGTTCCTGGAGAGCAAGCGTTGTGCCAGCTGCTGCTGGTGTCTCCCGGGGTGCTGGGAATGTGCTGGGAATGTGCTGGGAAGCAGAGCAGGATTCGCCCTGCAGACCCAGGAGTCACCAGGAGCCTGGCCTGACTTGCACAGCCCAGGCCAGGTTTGGGGAGCCAGCAGGAGGAATTGTGCTCGTGGCCGTGTCCCTGGATCCCCAGAGCTTTGGAGAGCCCGCTTTCCTTCAGCTCCAGTTTGTGTTCCTGGGGTTTTGGGTTTGCGTTTACCCCAGCTGAATCCCAAAGCCTTGCAATTGGCACGACCTAACAGTGTCATACAGAGATGTTTTACCACAAGAGACTCGGCCTGGGACAGGAGAAAAAAGGCATTACAGACTGTATTTTCCTACCTTTTATTCCAGGCCGGGTGCTGTGCTCCATTCAGCACTGCCCTCTTCCCCAAAGTCACGAGCTTCTGGCTTCTCTTTGCTTGTCCTCATCCTTCCTCATCATTCCTTGCTCTTTTCTACTACTCAGCCTGGTCCATCCAGGTTTTTGAACTCAGTTCCCATCCCTATTCTTCCAGCCAGACCTTGGGCCTTCACCTTCCCTCGATTTTTTTTCTCTGCAATTGTTTGTTAGAAATAGAATCCCAGAATCCCAGAGTGGTTTGGGTTGGAAGGAGCCTTAAATCCCACCCAGTGCCACCCCTGCCATGGGCAGGGACACCTCCCACTGTCCCAGACTGCTGCACGCCCCCGCGTCCAGCCTGGCCTTGGGCACTGCCAGGCGTGGGAATACTGCAGTAGCCTGCTTATTGCGGGGAGAATGTTCCAGAGGGATCAGCTTGGGACTGACCTGGCACAGAAAATGTAAACCTTGTCCAGTTCATAAGCACTGAAAAGGCCCTACAGCGAGAAACACCAGGTAACGTCCTTAAATCTAATGGTATCCTCCTTTTCCCAGTCATTCTCCCTTCCAGGGAGCAGGGTCAGGCACTGTGGGGCTGTGGGAATGCCCAGGCAGGGATCCCAAATCCCAGTTCAAACTCCCTTTCCCAGGATCCTGCCTGCCCCGAGCCCAGGGGCAGAACACTGAGCACTCCAGGGATGAGCCTGGGTGCGAACCAACCCCACTGCTCCTGGCTCCATCAGCAGGGACCCATCCCGTCCACAGGAAAACCTGGGACACAGCTAAGGGAAAACGGTGGCAGTAAAGGTGGGAGTGGGTGCCCAGAACAGCTCAATAGTTGCTTGCACAGAGCCTGGTTTTGCGTTTCACTCTGAGAATCCAAAGGCCATTGATCCAGCAGCATTTTTGTTTTCTGTATAAATAACCGATAATCTGATCTGTGTGAAACTCGCTGCCCTCTGCCTCCCCCGGCTCACCTCGGGGTTCAGCTGGGCTGGTGTTTGCTGCCCTCACCTCTCGTCCTCCGCCTCAGGGGAGCACAGCCACCCCCGGCTTTTCCCTCCACAACCCCCAGGTCACTGCCTGCCCCAGAAACTCCGGGATGGAACTTCCCACCATTAAGCGCAGGAGCAGCGAGTCAGCCCTGGAAGTTTATTTATAGATCCTGGAGATGCACAGTCCTTGCATTCCATTAAGCAGGGCAGGAATGGGATGAGTTCCTGATCCAGTGCTGTGTAAAGTGCTATGGATTTTTGCTGGAGTCTCCCCTGGTTTAACCTGTGACAGGTGATTAATGATTCAGCTGCTGTAGGGCCTGTGTGGAACACGCCTGCTCAACCACCTCCTGCTCCTTCAGGGCATTCATTTAGCCTTGTTCGTAATAATTAGCCCAAATCTTCAGCATCCCCACATTTGCCGAGAACTGTGGAACCAGCCTCGTTCATCTGGAGAGCGTCTGCAGCAGCGAGGCTGGCGAGGGGATGAGGCCAATGCTTCCTTCTTCCTTCTCCTGTTCTCTTCCCAGCTGTATTTTGGCCACAGATTTAGGTTGCAGGGCTGGAAGGATCTGCCTGGGCTTCCCTCGCTGCTGCCCTCAGGAGCATCCCTGAGCGACGATCACTGGAGAGTGGAATGGGTTTGGTTCTTGCCCCAATGGGCAGCAGGGTTCTGCTGGCTCTTCAGTAGAGCTTTGTTAACTTTTTTTGAGGTTCTTCCCACAGTTTGTTCTGCTGTGTCACAGAATTCCGGAGTCCCTGAGTTTGGAAAAGCCCTCCCCGCCCATCGAGTCCAGGCTGTGCCCCATCCCCACCCTGTCCCCAGCCCAGAGCTCTGAGTGCCACCTCCAGGAATTCCTTGGGCACCGCCAGGGATGGGCACGCCGAGCCTCCCTGGGCAGCCCCTGCCAAGGCCTGAGCACCCTTTCCATGGGGAAATTCCTGCTGCTGTCCACCCTGAGCCTCCCCTGGCCCAGCCTGAGGCCGTTCCCTCTCCTCCTGTCCCTGTTCCCTGGGAGCAGAGCCCGACCCCCCCGGCTGCCCCCTCCTGGCAGGGAGTTGTGCAGAGCCACAAGGTCCTCCCTGAGCCTCCTTTGCTCCAGCCTGAGCCCCTTTCCAGCTCCCTCAGGAATTCTCCAGCCCCTTCCCAGCTCCGTTCCCTTCCCTGGACACCTCCAGCCCCTCCAAGGCCTCCCTGAACTGAGGCACCCAGAACTGGCCCCAGCCCTCGGGGTGCTCAGCAGTGCCAGCCCAGGGGACAGTCACTGTCCTGCTCCCGCTGCCACATCGACACAAACATTTTCCTGTCCTTTTTCCCTTGCTTGTGGCTGCAATTCCCTCTCCTCTCTCCACTCTGCCATTTCCTCCCTGAGTGGAGCAAGGCAATCTCGGAGCTGATGGATTTTCTCATGATTTATTCTCAGAGGTCCCCAGGTAGCAGAGCAGCACCTGTGGAGTCTCCCTGCAGGTAACTCTCATCTCAAATCCTTGGCAAAATTTGCTTTGAAGGTGTCCTGCATTGATTGGAAAGGGCTTCAGTTGAGTTCTTGGATAAGGAGTGAGCATCCCACTGGACCCTGCATGGAGAGCACTCCCAGCATCTCCTTTCCCACAGCCCGCTCCCGGGGCTCCAGCCCCTTCCCAGCTCCGTTCCCATCTCTGCTCCAGCCCCTCAGTGCCGCTCTTGCCGTGAGGAGCCCAGAACTGACACAGCTCTCGAGGTGTCCCAGCACAGGGGACACGCAAGGCTCCTCTGTGGTTCTGAGCAGCACCATCAGCAGGGGCAGCGCGGCAGCGACAGCAGCGACAGCAGCGACAGCAGCGACAGCAGCGACAGCAGCGACAGCAGCGACAGTGCCCTGCCAGCGCCGCTGAGGGACCCGGCGCCGTGGAAATACAGCCGAGCTCTGAGCGCCGTGCTCGCACCGCAGCCGTTCCCCCTGGAGAGCAGAAGGAAGGGGGAACGGCAGAGCCAGGGCTCCGGGAGCGCGGCGCTGGAGCCGCTTGTAGGAGTTTGGGGAAGGAAGACTCTCCAGTCACAGCACGTGCGCGGAGACCGGGCCCTCCCGAGATCTGAAAGCCATTAATCATGTGGAATTAAGGCAGTTAATCAAGTCTCAGGAACTGACAAAAGACTGTCCCTGAGGCTTTTTCACCTCCAGTCTCTTTGGAAAGTGATGGTTTCAGCTTTCCGCTTGGCTGCCCCGCGGGCGGAGCCGTTCCTTCGGCAGAGCCCAAGGTCAGCCGCGATCCGGCGCTGGCACTCGCTGAGCCCCGAGCCCCGCCGGGCCTGGCACTGCCATCCTGGGGTCACCGAGGTGCCAGCAGGGGTTCCAGCGGGAGCCTGCTGCGGGAGGAGCGGGTGCTGCTCACATCGATTCCCTGTCTGGAAGCTGGAGTGTTTCCCAGCCGCTGCACCGAAGGAGCAGCTCGAGGCTCCGGCTCTGCTCGCGCTCCCCGAGTTCATGCTGGAACGCTAATTCAGCTCATCTTTTCTCATTACATAATTTATGTAATTAATTTCGAATTGAATTGCTCCAGATGCTGATTCTGCCCTCCTGGCTGGCTGCTGCTTTCTTCCCATCAAACCCGACCAGGGGCCAATGCCCCAGCCCAGGGCTGCTCCCTGCATGGAATTTTGGTGGTGAATGCTCCAGGGGCAGATCCCACATGGACAGAGAGGGGCCCGAGGCCACACCTGGGGCAGCCTTCCCACCTCCCAGCCCTCTGGAATGTGTGTAACAGGAGCCCTGGGGTCACGTCCCAGCTCTGCAGTCACGGCACAGAGCCCGTGGACGCTGGGATGCAGACATTAAAAACACTGGAAACAGGGAATTGGTGAAATCCTCGGGATGTCACTGTCACCCCAATCCACACGGCTGATGTTGAGAGGTCCCCGTGCAGATCTCTGGGGTTTGTGGGCAGTGCAGCTTGGGAAGAGGGACACTGGGAAGGGACAAGGGGCTTCAGGTGGGCTCTGGAGACTTTGACGAGAGGCCATGGACACAGGAATGGCTTCCCAGTGCCAGCGGGCAGGAAGAGACGGGATATCGGGAATTAGGAATTCCTGGCTGGGAGGGTGGGCAGGCCCTGGCAGAGGGTGCCCAGAGCAGCTGTGGCTGCCCCTGGATCCCTAGCAGTGCCCAAGGCCAGGCTGGACACTGGGGCTGGGAGCAGCCAGGGACAGTGGGAGGTGTCCCTGCCGTTCCCTCCCTCCCACATGGAGCCGAGAGCGGCTGCTGTGTGTCCTCTCCCAGGACTGCACTGGAGCAGGGTTATTCCCTCATCGTTCCCGTGTGGATCAGGGCTCAGGAGCGTTCTCTCCACGCAGTTTGCTGGAGACAGTGACAGCAGCCCGGCTCCAGGTGCAGCTTCCCAGGGCGGCAGGTGAGGCACGCCGGGCCAGCCCATCCCTGCTGCCCTGTAATTGCCAGCGGGAGCAGCAGGTGGCGAGCCCAGCCTGCATTTCACTCCTGCTCCCAGCCGCAGGAATAACCTGGGAACAGCGGCACGGCAGCCTTGGAACCCCTGCTGAAATGGGTGTGTCCGCACAGCGCTGCGGACGGGAGCGGACAGCTCCTCCTCTGGAGCCTGATCCAAACGCTTTCCTCGGATTTGCCGTGGACTTGTCCTGCCGAACAGAATTCCCAGTCTTTTCTGCCGTGGGAGAGGACATTGCAGTGCTCATCCTGCCGAGGACTGGGATTAAAATCAGCCCAGGCAGAGAATGTTCTCAGCTGAGTGTGGGAGGTTCTGATGGATGCTCTGCTCCAACTGCTTCACCCTGTGCCTTCAGGCCTGGGGCAGGGTGTGGAATTCACAGAATCCTGGAATGGTTTGGGTTGGAAGGGGCTTAAATCCCACCCAGTGCCACCCCTGCCATGGCAGGGACACCTCCCACTGTCCCAGGCTGCTCCAAGCCCCAGTGTCCAACCTGGCCTTGGACACTGCCAGGGATCCAGGGGCAGCCCCAGCTGCTCTGGGCACCCTGTGCCAGGGCCTGCCCACCCTCCCAGCCAGGAATTCCTAATTCCCGATATCCAGGTGCCAGGGCCTGCCCACCCTCCCAGTCAGGAATTCCTAATTCCTGATATCCAGGTGCCAGGTGCCAGGGCCTGCCCACCCTCCCAGGGAACAGTTCCTTCCCTGTATCTCACCTAAATTTCCCCTCTGTCAGTCTGAACCCATTCCCCCTTGTCCTCTCCCTCCATCCCTTGTCCAAAGTCCCTCCCCAGGTTCTTTGCAGGCCCCTTCAGACACTGGAAAGATGAATTGCCAGGGAGTCCTTGGAATTTTTAGCTACTTTAAGCCTCTCCAGTGATCTGACTTGCTGTTTTTCATATATTTTTATCCCTCTGTGGAGAATAAATTAGCTCAGGTAGGAGATGTGGCTACAGGGAAGATAAAAGAGGTCACGGAACTGTCCCTTCAGGTCTGTAGTACCTGCTCACAGCCCTCCTTGACCTCAGGAAAGAAAGAAGTTGGTAAAAATTGGAGTTCTTACTTCAGTTTAACTGAGAGAAGTAAGCAGACACAGCACAACGAACCCCTCTTGGTGGACAAATTAATTTGAATTCAGTTACAGGAATAACTTTTATTTTTCTGTGGTTACTTCAGGGGGGAAATTGAAAACCTTTTCTGCAGAACGTGGTGAGGGATGACCTCAGCACTTCCTGGGAAAACCTGAACAGTGGAAGCACTCGGGCAAGGCTGGAGGTGCTGCCAGGGCATGGGGCTGTGCTGAGTGTTTGGGCTCCCAGGGATGCACGGGGGGGTTTCTGGGGTGCCTGCAGGAGCAGGAGCGGGATGATCCCTGTGGGTCCCTCCCCACTCAGGGTAACTCCACCATTAAGAGCAGGATTTGGGTTGGAATACTCTCCTGGCATGTTCTGTGCGTCCCTCTCATTAGGATTCCATGGCATCCCTTGCTGTGGGAGGCATTAATGTGGGATTGGTGTTTGGAGCACAGGAGGGGCGGTGTTGGCAGGAATTTGGGTGGCTGTGCCAGGAAATGAGAGTGAGATCCCTGATGGGATGTGTTCTGGAGTGCTGGATCTGGGCCTGGAAAGACCCTTTCCAAGGAGTGCTTGTCTCTCCCAGGTCCCATGTGCCCGTCCTGTGTCCCTGAGCAGCCCAGCCCAGCCCTGGGAATGGTTCCCCTCTCCCAGCAGAATTTTGGGGATTCCTGCTCAATGCACCAAATGCCTGAAGTCCTCTGGGAGAGCACTGGTGCTTCCCAAGAGAAACAGAGCTGCCCTGGCATTCATCCGCAGAATCACCCCGCTCTGAGCACAAATCCTGTGAGGAGAGGCTGAGGGAGCTGGGAAGGGGCTGGAGAACCAGGAGGGGCTGAGGGAGCTGGGAAAGGGGCTGGAGAACCAGGAGAGGCTGAGGGAGCTGGGAAGGGAACGAAGCTCCAGGAGAGGCTGAGGGAGCTGGGAAGGGAACGGAGCTCCAGGAGAGGCTGAGGGAGCTGGGAAAGGGGCTCAGCCTGGAGCAGAGGAGGCTCAGGGGGGACCTTGTGGCTCTGCACAACTCCCTGACAGGAGGGGGCAGCCGGGGGCGTCGGGCTCTGCTCCCAGGGAACAGGGACAGGACAAAGGTGGTTTCGTTTGGATATTGGGGAAATTTCTTCGCTGTAAGGGTGGTTAAGCATTGGCAGGGGCTGCCCAGGGCAGCGGTGGAGTGCCCATCCCTGGAGGGATTGAAAAGCCCCGTGGATGTGGCACTTGGGGACATGGGTAGGGGTGGCCTTGGCAGTGCTGGGGAATGGTTGGACTTGATCTTGGAGGGCTTTTCCAACCTCCAGGATTCTGTGACTCCAAGAGCAGAGCGCTGATCTCCTGGCAGTGTCGCCCGAGCGCTGTCATTGTGCTGTGACCCCTCTGCCCCTCTGTGCCACGTCCCTCTGATGCCCTGGAGAGGCTGAGCTGGAGCAAAGGCTGGACAGAGTGAAAGGATAAAGGGCCGGGATTTATGGAAAGGCCTTCCCAGGGCACACCTTGGGCAGTGCAGGAGTCTCACAGAGACCACACCCAGGATGGACACAGCCACACGTTTTTGGGACAGATAGAAGTTCTGTCCATTTGCAATCAGAGGTTAATTGTCCAATTCCAGCTTCAGGCAGAGCAGTCCCATTCTCTCAGTTTGCTCCCCCCAACTCACTTTTGTTTCCATTTCTCGGGGCCTGAGGCAGTGAGGTGTCCTTGATTCCCAGGCCTGGCGAGGAATTGTTGTGTCTGACCCAAATGGGAAAAGCAGCTGCTCACACTCTGTGTGGAGCTCAGAGCTACACACTAAAGAACTGCAGGATTGCAGATAGATGGAAATCTAAAAGCTGAAATCCTGAGGCATCCCCTCAGGGCACAGCCTGGGCAGTGCCTGCACTGGGGCACAGGCCAGCCCCGGAGGGCTGTCCCTGCTGGGTGGGCACACAAGGCACTGGGACAGGGGGGTAACGCCACGGCCCTGCCGCTCTGGGACCACTCCGGGAGCACAAGGGGTGCCCAGAGAGCGGCAGGGCACGTCAGAGCGCGGCCTGCTGTGGCTCCACCTGCGTGAAGTGCATTTTCGGGCTGCTTGGTGTCTCTCAGGGCAGCGTGAGTGAGCCCAGGATTAGTTCTGGGGGTTAAACCCATGGTGTTTTCGGCACACAATACCTTTCCTCCGTGCGGTGGCTCCGTGGAGAAGGGAGGCGAGGCTGCACTGCTCCTCACTGTTACACCTTCCCCCCCAGCCTTGAGAACAGAGCAGCAGCAGAAGTAATGGGCTAAGGAGCCATTTGGAAGGATTTTAAAGCCCTGTTCCACATCAGTCTGCAGTGTCCTCACTCCATTAATATTCCGGGGAGAGGAATGTAACAGAGCCATCTCGTGATTACTCTGCTGATTACGGGGCATCATTATCTGTCCCTCTCAGAGCTCTCAGCCAGCTCTGTGCTTTGAAGCTGAAGACAAATAATGAAGGTGCAGAGCAGAGAGCACCCTCTCTCTCCCCATCCCCAGGTAAAACACCCTCTGTGATTTATTACCTCCCCTTAAGAAAAGCAGGACATAAATTACGAAGCGTTGCCAAATCTTTCAGCTCTCATAGACAAGGCTATTTGCTAAATAGTCTATTTGAAGGTCTTTTTGATGCTGCCAAACATCCTAACAGAATTTACCTGGAAACAGGAGTTCTCGATGTGTTTCACTATTAATATATAGAGAGGAGGTTCTTTTCTGGCTCAGAGGATGTGTCTGAAATGGAAAACACAGTTCAGAGCTCTCAGCTGCAGCCATGAGCCCACCTTCAGTGGGTACAGGCTGACAGAGTTGTGTTACAGCACTGGTTCCTCTTGCCTTCATTTGGGGGGGATCTGGCCATGGGGTTTATGGGGAGATCTGGCCCTGGGTTCGGTGTCGTTCTGCAGCACAGGCACAGGAAAGGCAAGATAACTGAAAATAAACCTGGGGCAGTGTCACAAATGGATGTGGGTGTTTAGCTGAGTCTCTGCCTTTTGCCCAGGCCTCTGGCAGCAGGCAGGAGCTTTATTGGGGTGGCCAGCACCTCAAGACCCACTTTCGCTCGCAAGTTCTTTAATAATGGCTGATTCGGTCTATTATAGAATGAATTATTCATTTAATAGACACAAAACCAACAGACATAAGACTTAAACCAAACTATATACTACACAGGAATAAGAATAAAAGAAGCTACTAGTAGGCATATACAGGGCGAGGTGAAAGGTACCATCAATTTTACAGCTAGCGAAGAAATAATATAACTTAGGATCCAATGTATCTTACCATCCGATTGTTGGTGGGGCACACATCGAGATCCTTTCCCTCAATTCCCAGGAAAGTAACCGCGGAATCTGCGTCCAAACTCCGGGGAGAAGTCCCCCACACTCCCAGGGTGTGTGTGTAGAAGGCTTCTGCCTCCGTGATAACTCCTGTGACTCTTATAGTTTGTAAAACAGTGTCTCTCAGTCAAGAATATCTCTGTTATCTCTTTCCACATCTGCTCTCCAGACTAAGATGGGGATTCTTTTTCTTTTGGCCCAGAGATGAGCCCTTGCTGGGCCTTTCAGCCCCTGGGTTTTCTCTTCCACATCTGCACCAACCATCTGTGGTGAGAGGCGGAGGATATGTCCTGCCACAGGTGGGTGTCATCAGGCAGCAGGGACATCCTCATCCCTCACGTGCGCGGAGCCCGGGGCTGGACACGGCACTCCAGGAGCTGTCCTTGGCATCACCCGGCTCTCCTGGGTATTCCCCCCCACCAGGGGCGTATTTTCCTCAGTCAGGCCCACGAAGAGGCTACAATTATTTCCTTCTGGAGCCCACAGCTGTATTTCCACTACTTATCTTGCTCTCTCCTCTGAGTCCCTTGTTCACCGACGACCCCCTTGTTCACCCTCCCCAGAGTGCTGCCTGAACAGCACATCCACATCCGCATCCGCATCCGCATCCGCGTCCACAGGGAGCAGGAGCCGTACCCAGTTCCAGCTGATACAGGGCAGGCTCCCCCAGCGTGATCCCATCCATCCCTCCATCCATCCATCCATCCCTCCAT
The DNA here is from genome assembly GCA_013398955.1 of Callaeas wilsoni. Classification (NCBI taxonomy): domain Eukaryota; kingdom Metazoa; phylum Chordata; class Aves; order Passeriformes; family Callaeidae; genus Callaeas; species Callaeas wilsoni. The sequence goes on along the minus strand of VWPU01016570.1, from coordinate 13,514 downwards.
CNCCCTCCCTCCGTCCACCCCTCCATCCCCCCATCCCTCCATCCACCCATCCATCCCTCCATCACTCCATCCCTCCATCCCTCCATCCATCCATCCATCCATCCATCCATCCATCCATCCATCCATCCATCCCTCCATCCCATCTCCCCCCAGCCCACCCCACTGGCTGTGGGTCGCTGCCCAGAGCCTGCACCCAGCAGTTTCAGGTGAGCAGAGCTTTGCCAAGCCAGGCCTGGAAAATAACTGAAGGCAGGAATGATGGCAGAGGATGGAAAGGGAGAGGGACATGACGCTGTGGGGCGGGATGAGTTGTCAGCTGGGGTTCAGGGGTCAGTGCAGTGATTTATTTTTAATTTGGGTGGTTGACAGCTGGGATTTCATTTGTCGGCTCCGCAGGCCAGGCTGTGCCACACCAAACAAAAGGTGCCAGCTGACGTGTCACATCACATCAGAGCAGAGCTGCCTCTGCTGCCCTCGGACACCTTGCAGTGACTCCCTGCAAACTCCAGCTGGGAGGAGGGAGGGCCTGGAGCAGCCTGTTCTGAGGCTGGGAATGCAGCAGGATGGGTCTGCACCCTCTGACACCACACAGGACACAGCAGGGCCTGCTCAGGCCTCAGCGTCTGAAAGAGCCGCAAACCAAACCTGGCTGCAGAGCAGGGACAAGTTACACCCTCCTCGCGGTGCGGAGGAATCGCTAAATCCAGTGACAGAGAATTAATGGGATTAATGGCATGGAGTGAAATTAATGCTGGAGCTGTTCCAGGCCAGGGTCAGGCTGGAGATCAGGAAAGGCTCTTCCCCCTGAGGTGCTGGGCATTGCCCAGGCTCCCCAGGGAATGGTCCCGGCCCCGAGGCTGCCCGAGCTCCAGGAGCGTTTGGCCAGCGCTGCCAGGGGTGCCCAGGGTGGGGCTGTTGGGGTGTCCGTGCAGGAATGGGGGCTGGGCTGGATAATCCTGAGGGTCCCTTTGAGCTCAGGATATTCCATGATTTTGACAGCTGCTCTAACCCTGTTCTGCTGCCGGCTGGGAGTTGATCACTCCGGTCACTTGTGGAGTTTCAATGGGCAGAAGAGACTCAATTCCTCTCCACGTGTCTTTCCCTGCTGCTCTGCTGTGATGCCTTCAGGCCTGTTTGCATCAGTCTTAATCACAGAATCCCAGAACGGTTTGGGTTGGAAGGGACCTCAAATCCCATTCCATCCCACCCCTGCCGTGGGCAGGGACACCTCCCACTATCCCAGGCTGCTCCAGGTCCCATCCAACCTGTCCTTGGACACTTCCAGGGATCCAGGGGCAGCCACAAGCCCTTTTTGCCTTCCCCTATCTCCCCAGCCTGTGCTTGTGCAGCAGGTCCTGCTCTGTGCAAAACCTGGCTCTTCTCAGTAGAAACTGAAACAGTTTTTTCCAATCTGTTTTCCATTTGTCACAAACCCTTTGAATTCTCAGCCTGCTTGCCCCAGCTGCTCGGAGACCACCCCGGGTCAGTGTGGGCTGTGCCTGCCGTGCCTGCGGTGCTTTCCTCACCCAGCCTGCTCAGGGAAAAGCCAGGCAGCCTCAGAGCCAGGGAGATGCAGAGGCACACTCAGCTGTCCCCCGGTCACGGGCAGCTGCTCTCTCAGTAGGATGTTCTGGCTTCCTACCTCTGCTTTGTTTTATCCCTGTTTCCCTGGCTCGCTCAGAAATGTCACGCCAAAGAGCCTCAGAAGCATTATTAAAGTCAAAATAAATGACATTTACTGTCTCCTGCTTTCCAAAAGCCTGTTAGCCAGTCACAGGAGGAAATGAGGGGTTTTAAACCCTGGCTGCCTGATCCTTTCCCTTTTACTACCACGTCTCTTCCCAGGATAAATCCCCTTGGAGTTGTGCTGGGATAAACAATGGCTAAGCCAGCGTCATTGCCGTCTGCAGCGCGGGGCACGGGGCCCTGTGGGCAGGGGCTGCTGAGCCGGCAGCTGAGCTCTGCTCTCTGAGACAAGCCCGGGTCACCGAGGGGGACCAGGACAGCGCTCCTGGGGACTGGGAGCCCCACCCTGGGCCCTGGAGAGGATCCCCGAGAGCTCCCGCGGCCCAGGGCCTTGTCCTCATCACCAGTGCCATGCCCCAAAGTCTTTGGGCTGCCTTAGGATCACAGACCTGTTTGGGTTGGAAAAGCCCTGCAGGGCTGAGCCCAGCTGCTCCCCTGCACTGCCAGGGCCACACTGACCTTGTCCCCAAGGGCCACATCCGCAGGGCTCTGAAATCCCTCCAGGAATGGGGGCTCCAGCCCATGGGCAGCTGGGCCAGGGCTGCACAGCCCTTTCCAGGAAGGAATTGTTCCCAATATCCACCCTGAGCCTCCCCTGGCCCAGCCTGAGGCCGTTCCCTCTCCTCCTGTCCCTGTTCCCTGGGAGCAGAGCCCGACCCCCCCGGCTGCCCCCTCCTGTCAGGGGTTGTGCAGAGCCACAAGGTCCCCCCCGACCCTCCTTTGCCCCCGCCTGAGCCCCTTTCCAGCTCCCTCAGGAATTCTCCGACCCCTTCCCAGCCCCATTCCCTTCCCCGGACACATCCAATGGGAATTTCTCCAGGACACACCAGTGACCTGGCCACCAGGCTCTCCCCTTCCAGAGCCACTTCCCACCTGAGCAGACACAAGGAGCAAATAGGTTTGGGTTTGGGGTTCCAGCTCCTTCCCAGCATTTGCTGCCTGTGCTAGGAGCAGCCCAAGGACTGCAGTCGTGGCAGAGTTTCCTTGGATGTGATTTCCCAAAAGCTTTTAGCTCTACCGTGGCAGTTTGTCTCTAATTGCAGAAATAACAAAATGCCTTTGAGCATATTTATTCACTGGAGTTTGATTTTAGTTACTCATTATAACAGTGTTAATAACGGCCTGAAGGGAAGGAGCAGGATTGCATTCGAGCCACAGAGAGCCAAAGATGAGTTGGTTTAAATTTTTGCTTAATGGACCGTTCTGTCCTCAGAACAGTTTTTCTTTCCTGCCATTTTTATTTCCCCTTTTGCCACTTGATGTCTCAAACCCAGAAATAAAAGGCAACAGAGTTATCTAATACCACAAGTGTCAGATCTCATAGCTTGGTGAAAATCAGTCCTTCAGGGAAATTGAATTTATTGCCAGTTGAAATATGGATGCTTTTATTTGCTCTGGAATGTGAGCCTGCCTTTGTTAGCAAGCCTGACCTATTCTCACTGAAGCCAAAGCTTGGTTCTGGCTGCTCACAAGTTGTTCAGGGATGGAAGAGAAAGAAGGGACTGGTGGGAGGCTCAGGACAAGGAGACTGATGATGGAATTGCTGGTTTCTGCCAGAAGGGATTCTTACATCCCCCAGCCCCTGACTGACTCCTGCCCATTACCGAGGTTTCGGTTCTGCGGTTCCGGGTCTCAAACCTCGTTCCTGGTCCACGCAGGACAGGGATAAACCCCAGGATTACTGCAGCAGGCGCCCTGCTTTGCTTCTGAGGCAAGAAAATCCTGATCCTGGTGGGCCCTTTGTCCTTTTCCACACCCAAAGGAGGCTGGGGGCCAGGGGGGAGTTGCTGTTTCTGTCTGTAGGGGAGGCCGGGGCACAAAGACCATGGTCGCAGTTTTGGGGGCGTTTCCAAGGGAGAGGAACAGTTCTAGAATCCCGGAATCACGGACTCAGTCCTTCCTGGTGGGAAGCTGGGTTTTGCCAGGCCGGCTCCGACCCCAGGCTGAGCAATCCGCGGTGGGGCTCTGTCCCTTGAGCTGGGATGCAAAGGCTTTGGCATGAGGGGAACTGCCTGAGGATCTTCCTCGGGGAATTTTTCATGGATCCAGACTCCGGCACCCAGCTGAGCCCAGCTTGCTTAGGACAACACCGACCCCATGCTTCTCACACTCCTTTGGGCCGGGATTTAAACCCGGGATTTGCCCGGTGAGTTATGATTGATAAAGCGGGGCTGTTCATCCTGCTGCACGGCTTCAGGGGTTATTGATACCTCTGGAATTTGTCAGAGGGACGTTTCCAAGTCGTTCAAACAAACACGTAATTTATTCGCGGCAGCGCAGAGAGTCCGAGGAGTTTAATTTCTGCGTAAAGGTGCAAGGAGCCCCGTTTGTCAGGTCAGACAGCAGAAGTGATGCCAGGCTGGGCTAAAGATCCTTGGTGCATCGTCCTCAGATGACGCTGGTTTAAGGCTTGTGGTTACCAGGGTAGCACAGGGAACGGGCTGCTGGTTCCTGCTGTCCTCAGGCACTCGAAAGGGAATGGTTTTTCCATGGAGTGAAGTTACAGCTGGCTTGGAAAATGGACAGATGAATAAAGATCCTCATTTGAAACTGTCTCCAGTTAAAAGTGCCTTTCTGAAGTGTATTGGTTTTCCATCTGCGAGGGTGATAAAGCTCCTCCTGCAGTTTAATGCTGGGTTTCATCCCGGCTGATCAATAATAATTCCCTGCAGGACATGCACGGAGGGGTGATGGGAATTAATGAACTCGGAGGCTGCAGCTCAGCCCACGCTGTGTTTACAGACAGTGCAAATCCCTGGCACTTGGGGTGTCTCTTGGCACAGCATCTTTATCACAATGATTCTCTTTCGCCTTTGCCAGCTCCTCCTCCACCCAAAAATGCAGCTAAAAGTCCATCCCTAAGCTCTTCCCTGTGAGAAACCCCCTCCTACTGCTCCAAGAGGCTCTTTGAGCATCGGAGCCACAGGAGCTGAACTCAGCACAGGAATCTCCAGGTTTGCATTTTAGCTCTGCGCTTCTTTGAGTTTAAATCTGCAAATTTTGGGTGTAGAAATCCGTTTTCTTGAGTAGGAGACCCCACCAAGTGTGTTCCTCCACAGGGGTGACACAGCAAAGCTGCTGGTACATAAAAACATGGAGCTGCAAATTGTCCCTCAGTTTTTGGGAACGCTTTGCCCTCGTGTCCTTCTGCTGGGAAGGGTGGGAACAATCTCCACTCCATCCCGTCACTGCTGCTCCAGGAACAATCCCAAGGAATCACAGGAGATGGGGATGGGATTGCATTTAACCAAACCTCCTGTGGTCACTCCGCGCCTCGGTGCTCTCTTGACGCTCAAAGCTTTTCTATGCCCTTTAAAAGTGGTCTTGAAGTTGTTCTGGCAGTGGGCGAGCCTTGGCCAAAGTTCTGTGCATCTTCAGGGAGCTGACATCGTTCTTAGGGGGCTCTGTGACCTCCTCCTCCTCCTCCTCCTCCTCCTCTGCAGGGCCAGCCCGGGATAAATCCTCCTGCCATGGATAAATCACCGCACCAGAGGATGGCTTCAAACATAATTACTTGGTTACATGCAGACACTGGGTTTTTATAAAGCAGGGGAACAGACAGCCGGGCAGGATAAAGATGAAGAGCTTGACAATTTTTTGTCTTTAAAGTGGTCATTTTTCACATCAGGTGAAGCAAAACTGGGCCTGAGTGACGTTTCTCTAATGCAATTAATTATTTATGGTTTTCTGCAAGCAGCAATCAAGAGGAGCAGCACTGAAATGGAATTTATCTCTCAATTGATTTTTAACAAAAAGCCTGCAGTGGGTGCAGGGTCTGTGCCAACCCCAGCTGGGGCTCCCTGGGCTTTAAACCCCACCTGGTTTAAACCAGGGACACACCTGGCCAGGAGCTCCAGCACAGAGCAGCCGTGGGAGCTGCTGGTTCCCTGCCACTGGGGATTCCAGAAGCCCAAAAGGCAAAAATTGTCATAAAATTCCAGGCTGGTTTGGGTGGGAAGTGACTCCAAAGTTCATCCCATCCCACCCCTGCCATGGCAGGGACAGCTCCCACTGTCCCAGGCTGCTCCAAGCCCCAGTGTCCAGCCTGGCCTTGGGCACTGCCAGGGATCCAGGGGCTGCCACAGCTGCTCTGGGAATTCCATCCCAGCCAGGAATTCCTGATTCCCAGTCTCCCATCCATCCCTGCCCTGTGGCAGTGGGAAGCCATTCTCTGTGTCCTGTCCCTCCATCCCCTGGAAATCCTCTCTCTCCGTGTTTCCTGTCAGCCCCTTCAGGCCACAGTGAGGTCACCCCAGAGCTTCTCCTCTCCAGGTGAGCATTCCCAGCTCTCCCAGCCTTTCCCACAGCAGAGCTGCTCCATCCCTCGGATCATCCCGGGGCCTCCTCTGGACTCCCTCCAGCAGCTCCGCGTCCTCCCTGTGCTGGGGGACCACGAATTCCAAAACAATCAAGGCCTTGCCAGGGTGAGCTTCCATTCATAGTTAAATTTGGATGGGGTGCTTGTCCTCTTTCCTGTCTGGAGCTGAAAAAATGAAATTTCTCCTTACAGGGGCCGTTTGCTGCTCCCTTGGTTGTGTTCCTTCCCCACTGACTGCAAGGACTCCTCTGCTTGCGGACGTGCTGCCCAGACTGCAGCAGAACAAAACCAAGCAAAACAACATTTTTTGCCGTCTTTTCTATTCTTCGTGCTCTCTGTTTCTATTTTAATTACAGTGGTGCACAGTTTTCAGACACATGAGGGAATTTGCATTTGATGGTTTCGATTTTAATGACGATGTTGTGGCTGGTGTAATGAAATGTTTCCCATATGCTGGGTACAGTGGAAGTGCTTTCCCTGGAGGTCTCCAGAGGAGCTCAGCTTCCAGGTGGCAGAAGGAGTTTGTGTGGTTGGGCTTCACGGGACAAACACAGACTTTTAATTTTCTATCCACGGCTAGAAACGCCTCTGATTTCCATGGGATGAAGCCAAGCACATGGATCCGAATGGATGGAGCAGGCTTTGCTCGGGGGCACCAGAGGAAGGGCAGGGCTGAGCCCAGGAATTCCCCTGCACAGGAGGCAGAACTTCTGCCCTGGGCAGTGCCCGGCCCTGAGCAGAGCCCAGAGAGGGCTGGAGTCTCCTCCGCAGGGATATTCCAGAGCCCTCTGGCCACACTCCTGTGCCCTGCGCTCTGGGATGGCCCTGCTGGAGCAGGGAGTGGCACCAGTGACCCTCTGGGGTCCCTTCCAGCCTGGAATTCCAGGATTCTGTAGCAACTTTGGAGTCGTGCTGGAGGACAGGGAAGGCTCTGGGGAGCGAGGTGACAAATCCTGGCTCGGGGCTCTGCAGTGCCAGACCTGCTGCAGACGGATTAAGTTTCAAACAAGTCATGACAAAAGGAAAACCTAAGAAACCTGAAAATCTGAAAGCACAACAAGAAAGTTCAATTATTTTGGACAGAACAGCCACACAGCAGGTTGAGTAAAATTCCTTTAAAAATACCTGTAAAATTCCTTTATTTCTGGTGCTTTCTAGTGCCTTGCACTCATTTGGCTTCTTTATTCTCTGTAAGCACATTTAGGTCTGAGTCCATCCCATTCTCTGCTGGTCTCCAGGATTTTAGGGATGTAGGAACAGCCTCCTGCCTCCCAGCCATTCCTGGGAGCCGGAATTCTGCAGTGGTGCTGTTCTGAGCTTTGCTGGCTGCATTGCTGTAAATCAGGGTGAGTCCCAGTTTCACTGTTCCCTGGAACAGGCACAGCTTTTCCTGTTCTCCCTGCACAGGTCCAGCCTGGCGCTGCGTCAGAAAGCCCAACTGGAGAACCATGGAAGGGATAATTCCCTTTATTCCCTGAAAACGCCGTGAGTCACGGTCACAGCACGGATCCCTCTGCTCCCACAGCGTGCTGGGGTTTGGGTTTTTCTTCTCCCTCTGTGCTACCAATCACTAAATCCATTCCAATAAAAACTGCTGGGGTTGTGGTTTTTATCTGGAATTGCAGTTGGCAGGATTAGGAGCAGGAGGAATTGCTTCCCTAAATATCTCCGAGGTTCTTTACTCACAGCTCGATGCCGGCTTGAGGAACCTCGCCACTGGAGCTGGGAACCCTGGGGAGGTGTCCATGATCCAGGGAACCTCTCCCACTCTGGAACCCAGCACGTGGCCCTTGGATTCTCTTCTGCCTGAGAGGGCTCAGTTTCTGTGAAAATATTTGTAAAAAATACAGATTTCTTAGGGCCAAGACATGGACGGGCTGGAGCAGGGAAGGGAACGGAGCTGGGAAGGGGCTGGGGAATTCCTGAGGGAGCTGGGAAAGGGGCTCAGCCTGGAGCAAAGGAGGCTCAGGGGGGACCTTGTGGCTCTGCACAACTCCCTGACAGGGGGGGGCAGGCGGGGGGGTCGGGCTCTGCTCCCAGGGAACAGGGACAGGAGGAGAGGGAACGGCCTCAGGCTGGGCCAGGGCAGGCTCAGGGTGGGCACCAGCAGGAATTTCCCCATGGAAAGGGTGCTCAGGCCTTGGCAGGGGCTGCCCAGGGAGGTTTGGAGTGCCCATCCCTGGAGGTGCCCAAGGAATTCCTGGAGGTGGCACTCAGAGCCCTGGGCTGGGGACAGGGTGGGATGGGGCACAGCTTGGCCTCAGTGACCTTGGAGGGCTTTGCCCACACCTGGCCTGTCTCTTGGCCAGGAATATGATCCAGGTGTTTTTCCCTGATTCTCTCCTTCCCTCCAACAACTTCCCTCAGTTTTCGCTTCCCCAGCCACAACACACGTGTCTCATTCTGCAGAAACTTCCCAAGGAGACATTCCAGGATGTGAAACTGGCCAAGGAGTGCTGATATCTCCACGGGTTTTGGTGGTCAGTGTGCCCCACTGTGGAACATTCTGGAATGTTGCCTGTGGAAGTCCTGTGCTGATAGTCACTGTTATCACTGCCAGGGGCCCCTGGAGAATCCAAACAGCTGCAGTGGGCAATTACCTTATTTTAAATTTACTTTAAAAATGATCCCTGCAGGGAGAAAAGTTTAAATGCGATCTAAGGATTCATTTCAGTAAAAGCTCGTGGCACTTTGCTCTGAGGAGGGATTGATGCCTCCAGTGAGAGTCAGAGCTGAACTGTTGGGAAGCCGGGGGGTGATTCCATGAGCTGGAATTAAGGAGGAAAGGCTGGGAGAGCTGGGAATGTTCTCCTGGAGAAGGGAAGGCTCCAGGGAGAGCTCAGAGCCCCTTCCAGGTTCTAAAGGGGCTCCAGGAGAGCTGGAGAGGGACTGGGGACAAGGGATGGAAGGACAGGACACAGGGAATGGCTTCCCACTGCCAGAGGGCAGGGATGGATGGGAGATTGGGAATCAAGAATTCCTGGCTGGGATGGAATTCCCAGAGCAGCTGTGGCTGCCCCTGGATCCCCGTGGATGCCATCTGAGGGATCAGCACAAAGTGGCTGTTGCACTGACAAAACCCATTTGGAGCTTTTACAATTATTCTCTTTAAAAGAAACTCCGCTCTCAGGATTTATCCTGTGTCACATGGAGCCACCTAATGCCACGAGATTGAGTTTAATTATCACCCTGCTAAATTGCAGCAAAGCTGAGGAGTGTCTGCTCCCATCTCCTTTCAGCACTGGCTCTGCCATGGATTTGTGTGAGAGGAGGAAAGAAAGGCTGGGAATTGCTGCTTTTATGTGCATGTGGCTTAAGTGAACCCGAAATTAAAATGATGGGCATATCATGGCTTCCAATTAATGGCCTTAGCAGCTGAAATGACACATTTGTAAGTGAGTTAAATATAATCTGGGTTCCTTTTGCCTCTGCCCTCAGCAGCCTGGTATTTTCCGGCGTCTCAAAGACAGTGATTCCTGCAGCATTTAATGTAGCTGGAAGCAAAAGCTCAATAAAATTCGAGACGGGAGCGAGCACGAGAAGCGAGGAAGGGGATAATGGGTGGTTAATGCTGTTAAGTACCTCGTGCTTAGCGCTGGCAGCTCCACCGCTTTTGCCAAAAAAAAGTTTTAAGTGGCTGCAGGTCCTGACTGTTGGAAGCTTTCCCTGGAAATCGTCCCCCCCTCCCCGCTGTGCCGCTGGGTAAATCTGGGAGCAGCTGGGTTGGGGATTTAGGGCCGCTTTTGGGCTTTTTTATGTCTTGGATGCTCGTGTGTGTCCTCAGGGCTGCTCTGGGAGAAACTGGGGTGGGGATTTAGGGCCGCTTTTGGGCTTTTTTGTGTCTTGGATGCTCGTGTGTGTCCTCAGGGCTGCTCTGTGCTGCTGGAGTTGGGGCTGAGTTGGGCAGGGGAAAAATGNGGATTTAGGGCCGCTTTTGGGGTGCTTGTTTGTGTCTTGGATGCTCGTGTGTTCTCAGGGCTGCTCTGAGAGCAGCTGGGGTGGGGATTTAGGGCCGCTTTTGGGCTTTTTTATGTCTTGGATGCTCGTGTGTGTCCTCAGGGCTGCTCTGTGCTGCTGGAGTTGGGAAGGGGAAAAATGAGGAGAGTGCTGGATCCTTGGAGGGTCCCGGGCTGCTGGGAGGGGACGGCACATCTGGCTGCAGCTGCTTCGGGGACAGGCTGACCCCTCGCAGCCCACCCCCAGCATTGTTCTCCCCCCTTATGGAACCCCAGACTTGGATTTGGGGTGGAAGGGACCTTAAATCCCATCTCACTCCAGCTCCCCTGCCGTGGGTGGGGATTTCTCCAGCTCTCGGTGTTACCAAAACACCTTGAGCCCAAAGCGTCCGAATCCGGCATCGGGAGGTGTTTCCCCCATGCCACCTGGCTGTGCCCCTGTCAGGAAAATTAATCCACCAANTCCCTTATGGAACCCCAGACTTGGATTTGGGGTGGAAGGGACCTTAAATCCCATCTCGCTCCAGCTCCCCTGCCGTGGGTGGGGATTTCTCCAGCTCTCGGAGTTATCAAAACGAACACCTTGAGCCCAAAGCATCCGATTCCGGCATCGGGAGGTGTTTCCCCCATGCCACCTGGCTGTGCCCCTGTCAGGAAAATTAATCCACCAGCACCAGAGGTTTATGTCCAAAAAGGAGACAGACGAGTCCCGTTGCTTTATTCGAATAAAGGGAGAGGCCATGGGGCATTCCCCTGGGGTCTCTCCAATTTTTGGAGGACGCAGCCTCCTTTTTATCCTAATTTCCCGACTGTATTTTCCCTCTCTCTTTCCCCATTGGCTGAGGTCCTTGCGAGGTACAGACTTCCCAGAATGCCTACTTCCTAAGATTCCCTTCTAATGTATACCCCTCCTTGCCTTTTTTTAATTCCTATGGAATCTATGGTTCTCCTCATTGTTTCTTTCATCTTTTGATATTCAATTGCATTTAGTAGCAGACCTACAGTTTATTGATAAAGACAGATCTCTCTTTCCTTTCATCAATCAGTGGAACCCTTCCCGTTGTTTCTTTTATCTCTTAGTGCAGGTTTTCATCTACCAGCAGCTTGTTTGTAAAGACAAGTCCCTCATTCCTTTCAGCCCCCATCCCTGCCGTGCCCCGTCCCAGGTGACCCACAAGGACTGTGCCGGCCCGGCGCTCCCGGAGGCGTTCCCAGCTCAGGAGCTTTCTCCAGAGCTGGAGGTTCGGGTTAATCCCTTCAGAGAGCCGGGGGAGGCGGGGGTCTCACTGCCGCGGTCATTCATCATGGAGCACATCCAGCCTCGCGGCGTGCCCGCAGCTCTCCCGGCTCTCCTGCACCTGGGAGAGGCAGGAGCGGGGTCCGAGCACGGCTCCAGAGCTCCGGGAGCAGCCCCTGGCAGGGATCCTGCCAGGAGTGAAGCACTTCCATGGTGGCTCTGGCCACCCAGCTGGGGCTGCCCCGGCATCCCTGGAATGTCCCAGGCCAGGCTGGACACTGGGCTTGGAGCAGCCTGGGACAGTGGGAGGTGTCCCTGCCATGGCAGGGGTGGCTCTGGGTGGGGTTTAAGGTCCCTTCCCACCCAAACCACTCCGGGATTCCGTGAATTAAACCCACCGCAATTCACCGTGGGAAGCCGGGATTCAGCGGAGCTCCTGCAGCAGCTCGAGCTGGGCTGAGCAGTTTGAGCTTGGCTGGCTCTGACAGATCCAGGCTTGTGCGGAGTTTCACGGCACTAAAGCTGATTGATAAACACTTAAAAATATTTTAGACTCTTTCAGCTGTTGCCATCAGCTCCGTATTGTGAAAAATGTGAAGGGATCTGCCAAGCCCTGCCCGGGTAACTTAAATAAAAAGGGAAACCAGGCGGCCTCATTTAGAGCTCGTTTGCAGGGAGCCCGATCGAATTAAGCACTTCAAGAGGTGGGACACTGAGGTGTGAAGTTTATTGAGCACTTGGTTAACTATTCAATTAGTCTGGGTGTTTTGCGAGCTGGTATCATTCTAATTCATGGGAGGATCAATGGCTTGATTTAGAAGAAAATATAACATAAAGCTTTAATTCTGAGAGTGGTGGAAGGTAAGCAATTACCACAAATTGATTTTGTTACCATAATCATTACCAATATTCTCCTAATCAGGTAAATACTGCTGGAGAGGTCTGAGGAGATTTTAGGATTTGCCATTAAAATAAGCTTTGCTTCCTCAGATTATTATTTTAAGTGGCAATTGATAAGGTTAATTAAAATTGGCTTAACTATCAAAGGGTGATTCCTTCAGAAACCAACCTTGTGTTCCATGGCAGGGACACCTGCCACTGCCCCAGGGTGCTCCAGCCTGGCCTTGGACACGTCCAGGGATCCAGGGGCAGCCACAGCTGCTCTGGGCAATGGATGAGAAAAATGTACCTGGGACAACGGGAGGGAATTCCTTCCTGGGAGTCAGGAATCATCCCCGGGTGCTCGGAGAGCTCATCCGTGTGTTTCCAGCTGGGGAAACTGAGGCACGAGGGATGCCAAGGTCGTGGAGCAGGGCTCTGGCAAGGCCAGGATCCAGTGCCTGCTCCCTTTTTCCAGCTGCTCTTCCCTGGCTTTGCCAGATCCCTGTCACCTTCCTGCCCCGCCCGGCAGGGAGACTGAGCCAAGCGTGCCCCTTGGAGACGGATCCGGGAAAGAAATGGCCAAAGCTGAAGGGTTGCTTTAAGGAAAAAGCCTGAATGATTCTGCTGGGGTTTTTTTCCTCCAGGAAAAGATTGAAATGAAGGGCAGGAGAGATTTGGGAAATAATCCCCTTCTCCACGGAAGCTCTTCTGATGCTTCCCGTGCCGTAACAAATCAGAGGGGATTAAAGACCCTGTCACTTGTGTAGAACTTCCTGCAAGGATTGGATTCACCCCTCCAGCTTAGCTGGGACACAGGGATGAGCCTGATGGACACACAGCCGGAGCTCTCCGTGTCCTCCCTCAGGCAGGGACGTTCCCCGGAGCCACCCAGCCCTTCCCGGGCAGAAACACGGAGCTGGAGCCTTCAGCAGGCGGAACTCGGGGGGTTTCCAGTTCCTGAGTGGCACAGAGTGGTTTGTTCTGGCAGTGGGAGCAACTGCACTGAGGAATAAATGTGGGTGCATAAGGGAAGTAGGAGATGGGATATCAGGAAAGGCTCTTCCCCCAGAGGTGCTGGGCACTGCCCAGGCTCCCCAGGGAATGGTCCCGGCCCCGAGGCTGCCGGAGCTCCAGGAGCGTTTGGACAGCGCTGCCAGGGGTGCCCTCGGTGGGATTGTTGGGCAGGGACAGGGATTGGGATGATCCTTGAGGGTCCCTCCAGCTCAGGATATTCTGGGATTCTGTGCTCTCGCTCAGGGGAGGAAATCGGAGCAGGTTTCTAAAGCATGCACGGCTGTTGATTTCTGGGGTTGTACAGGTGGTTCAACTGGCTCTGAACGGGCCCTCGTCCTGCCCAGGTGGAGTTTGTCCTTCC
>VWPU01016569.1:0-15008 GCA_013398955.1 Callaeas wilsoni | reverse complement strand
AAAAACTCACAAAACCAAAACCAGGCTGAAGTTCACTTTGGGGAAACCTAGTTGCTTCTAAGGGGAAAGTGGATCACCTGGGGTCCAGGCTGAGGCAGGCAAATGGGAAAAAATGGAAATAAACAGCCCAGGGAAGTAGCCAGAGAAGGTCACGGGATTTTCTTTTAACACATAGAGCTTGTATGGAAGCCAGACACTGTGTAAGTAGACAGAGAACAGTGGAAAACCAAGAAGCCCAGGGCACTAACGGACCCTCTTGCCAGCCATTCAAGTGGGCGAGGGTCAATTTAAAATGACTCTGGGGAGTGCAAGTGACCCGGCCCGCAGCAGACAGGGGCTTGCCATGGCAATTTTGGCATGGCAATTTTGGCACAGTAGTTTGCGTGGCAGTTTTTCAGTTTTTGCGTGGCAGTTTGTGCAAGCAGGCTGAGCAGAAAGGGTGCAGCCACCCACCCTCCTGGTAGTGGGTTGTGGGTTGTGTCTTTTGGCTGGTTGTGAGGTGCTTGCCTTTTTTTTTTTCTTCTGTTTTTTTTTTTTTTTTTCCCAGCAATGGTTTACAAATTATCAAAAGCCATTGCTGCTGCTGCTGCCAGCAAGAGTGTACTAACTCAAACAGAACCCATCAGGAAGGACGCAGCTGTCCAGGCCCCTGGCGGCAGGGAGAGTCTGAGCCTGGTGGTAGTACCAGAGGATAGTGCAAAAGACACCTGTGTATGGTGTGAGCAGGTGAATGATCTGCTCTGTTTGGTGGCAGAGCTTAAGGAAGAAGTGGAAAGGCTCAGAAGCATTAGGGGGAGCGAAAGAAAAATAGACTGGTGGAGTTACACCCTTCCAACCCTGAGAGAAGCTCAGCAGGAGAGGAGCCCTGCCCTTCTTGCCATCAGGCAGAAGGAGGAGACCTAGGAGATGGTGGGGAATGGAAATGGGTCTCTACTGGAGAGGTAATAAAATTCTGTCCTGACCCCCATCACCCACCCAGGTGCCCTGACAGAATAGGTATGAGGCCCTGCATCCAGAAGGTCAGGCAGATGACACTACAGAACAAATTCTGTCTGGAGAGTCTCCCAGTTGCACTTCACAGATCACAACCTCAAGTATTAAGAAGAAAAGAAGGGTAGCTGTAGTAGGTGACTCCCTTCTAAGGGGAACTGAGGGCTCTGTGTGTCGACCTGATCCACTCCACAGGGAAGTCTGCTGCCTCCCTGGGATCCAGGTACTGGATATCACCAGGAGATTCCCTAATAACTAAATGAACTAAATCAGCCCTCTGATTATTACCCACTGTTGATTGTCCAGGCACGGATGATGCTGACAAGAAAGGCACCAGGGTAATTAAAAAGGACTTCAAGGCTCTGAGTCGACTGGTTGATGGGGCAGGAGCACAGGTGGTGTTCTCAGTTCTTTCAGTAGCAGAGATTAATGATGAAAGGGACAGGAAAACCCACATTATCAGTAAGTGACTGAAGGACTGGTACTGTCAGTGAAATTTTGGTTTTTTTGGTCAGGGGAAAACTTTTATGGCACCTGGCCTGCTAGAGTCCGTGAGTTGGCAAGGCTAATTGAGAGGGCTTTAAACTAGGTTTGAAGGGGAAGGGCATGAAACCAGGCTCTCCAGAGAAGAACCTAAGGGTGGTAAGCCAGAGTCAGGGGTGAAGCCAGCAGCTCAGCTGAAGTGCATGTACCCTAATGCACACATTAGTGACACATATAACAAACAAGAGGAGCCAGAAGTCATGGTAGAGCAGAAAAGCTGTGACATGGTTGCCATAATGGAAACATGGTGGGATGACTTGCATGACTGGAGTGCTGCAATGGATGGCTACAAGCTCTTCAGAAGAGACCAGAGAGGGAGAAGAGGTGGAGGTGGGGCTCTGTATATTAGGGAGGTTCTCAAGGCCATGGAACCTGAGACTAATGATGATAACGTCGAGTGCCTATGGGTAAGAATCAGCAGAAGGCCAGTAAGACTGACATCCTGCTGGGAGTCTGTTATAGACCACTCAGCCAGGATGAAGAGGTGGACGTGTTATTCTGCAAGCAGCTGGAGGATGTTTCAAGATCGCCAGCCCTTGTTCTTGTAGGTGACTTTAACCTGACAGATGTCTGCTGGGAACTCAACACAGTGGAGAAGAGGCAGTCTAGGAGGTTCTTAGAGTGTATTGGAGGAGAGCTTCTTATCATAGCTGGTGAGTGAGCCCATGAGAGGTGGAGTTCTGCTGGACCTGCTGTTCACAAACAGAGGAGGGTTGGTGGGAGATGTGGTGGTTGCAGACTGTGTGGGGTACAGCGACCATGAAATAACAGAGTTCTCAATATTCAGTGAAACAAGGAGGAGCATCAACAAAACTTCCACTCTGGACTTCTGGAGGGCAGACTTCAACCTGTTCAAAAGACTAATTTGGAGAGTACCTTGGGAAACAGCCCTTAAAAACNCATACTTCAAGAAAGAAATCTTGAAGGCACAGGAACAGACTGTCCCTATGTGCTGAAAGACGAGCTGATGGGGAAGATAACCAGCCTGGATGGGCAAGGAGCTTTTGAAGGAACTAACAGAAAAAAAGAGGGTATGTCCCCTTTGGAAAGAGGGGCAGGCAACTCAGGAAATGTTTAAGGATGTTGCCAGGTCACGTAGGAAGAAAATTAGAGACGCAAAAGCCTAATCAGAACTTGAGGAAATCCAGTCATTGCAATCAACCTTTCCTTCCCAAAATGCCATCCTTGGCTGGAGTATGAATGAAACTGGAATGCTAAGTGCTGAGCTCCTGAAGCCCAGGGACACACACTCTAATGCCAGGTGTAGAAGAATTCTTAGAGCAGAATGGACATGGTCTGTATCTGAACGCAGTGAACAAGCCAGACTTAGCAGGGCCTGCTTGCCCTGAGTGCTGTGAGATTAACATGACTGAGTGCTGAGAGTGTCCTGGAGGTGTCCGTGAGGAAAAAGGGAGGTTTAACGGGATGCGATAACCGCAAGCTGGGAGGAGGGAGGACACTTGTTTGCCGTATGTTATCCAATTAGTAGACAGCAGACAGGCTTGATTTTACATAAGTATCCAATCCTAGAGTTAGTTACAGTGTGTGGACAACGGATGACTAGTTGGAAATGCTACATAATCCTGCTTGATTTGAACAATAAACGAGAACGCTATCTAACCGCATCGGTGTTTGGCGTTACTCGGCTCCCATTCTCACTGGAGGACCCTGCTTTGGCCAGGGATGGTTTACTTGACCTAAACCATTTAAAAGCACCAACACCCTCCTGAGGCCATATGTTAGTTTTAGTTTTGGGCCATGTATCTCTCTGAAATGCATCTTTCAAACCAACCTTCTCTTTTCTTCATTCTCGTCTTCCTCAGTAGGAAAAGCCTTCCACTGGAAGTGGGCTGTAATGTTACTCCTGTTTTTGATGACCATGGTTGCGTGGTTTGACATGGTGATGTAAGTCTTCTCAAATTCCACGGAATTTGTGCTCAACCCAATGTTGACATCCACAGCTGTTCCATGAAGGCTTGTGTGGGTGTCTTCACCTGGAACAAAGCAAAGAGGGGTCTTTGCTCAGCTCAGTCACTGATGGAAGCACAAGGAACAGAGCAAACCACAGGTCACAGAAGAAAGTGTCACAGCTTTTAGCTATATGAGCAGTTCTGTGGATCAGTACATTTGTCACATCTCGACAGCTCTGTGGGTACAGTGTGACGATGTACCGGGCATTTCCTTAAACACCTTATTTCTGAGTGTGTTTGTAGAGGTTTGGTCCCAAGGTGACAGTATGTACAGTGAGATTTGTCAGATGTGCTCAAGTGACCCACTCAGATCACCAGGAATTCTGCATCAAAGTCCTTCAGGTGATGCTGAGGAGCCCTGTTCAGTCCTGGCTTGCCCAGGGTCTCCCCTGGGCACCCCATGAGACTCCTGTCTCTCTTGATCCCTTGTTGCTGACAAGCAAATATGCCTGGGGGCATGTGGCAGAAAAGGGAGGCCCAGAGGAACAAGTGAAGTGACAGCCTACAGCGGGAGGGGACACAGGCGAGGAAACACAACCCAATGCTCTCCAATATGACAAACCACTACAAAATGAACACCATGAAAACCATCATCATCTCCCTGTCCAAACCCACAGCCACATCAGTCTTGAAATATTTGATATTGTTCTGATCTCAGAAACAAGCTGTAGCATTTAAAATTGAATAAAAAAGGGACAAAGGAATGATTAATAAGTACAGAACAGCTTCTATATGAAGACTGAATGGGATTCCTCAGTCTAGAAATCAAATGGGAGATAGATGTGAGAGGTTTGCAACAGCATGAACAGCCTGGGAAATAGGGATGAGGAAAAATTTGTCTTGATTTGTCATCAAACAGGAACTCGAGGGCCTGAAAATGTTATTAGACAGAAACTACACATATGTGTAGAGGGCAACATTGAAAAAGTGTCTGTGACAAGACAATGGACAAGCAGCATATGGGACAGAGGTGTGCAAGAAATACACTGCATTGGAGAGAGTCTGATGGAGACCTCACACCTCACATACAGCATGCCCAGGAATAAAATGAAACTTCACCCAGGCACAGCCACACGGTAGTGGAGAATCAGGACTCCTCCTTCGTCCACTCAGCAACTCCCAGCAAAACAGGATTCCAGAAATCTTAGCCCTGTTAGAGGGGATCCACTTTATCAACCCCCTAAACACCAACTAGTTTTCACTTTTCTTTGGGGTAAAGCTGAAACAGGGGAGCTACATCTGGAGAGGGAATTGAGGTGACTGAGACGACGGGGAATGATGGTGGAGAACTGTCCCGTGCCCCATGCAGTGCAGTGCAGTGCCCCAGCACTCACCTGTGTTGTAGCACACTACCAGGCATGCGGAATGGTCGCCGGTCTCCAGCGGGTGAAACTCCACTGTCACCTGCATGGTGTCGCCAACAACCAGAGTTCCCGTGGCCGGAACCACGGAGAAGGGACTGTAACACAGAGAGAGGGATCAGGACTCGGGGGGACATCTGGGGATGACGCTCCTTCTGCAGTCCAGGTCGCTTCAGCTCATTTGGGCAAGCAGGGAGCAAACAAACCACCGTCAACAGAAGACAGAACACACAGGATCATGAACAGCTACTGACCCACTTCTGAGGAGATCCAGCCCATTCTATCCTGTGGGATAAAATGACCTCATCTCCCCCATACTCTGCATCCAGCTCTCTGCAATGAGACTGAAGGGTCTGACTGCCAGCGATCCCATCAGAATGGTTTGTGAAAAGCACAGAGAGGTTTAAGAGCTATCTGCATGCACAACTTGACATTGACTGCCTCAGGAATTTCTCTTTTCCTGCTGCCTATAAACCTCATCTCCTGAGATGCAAATGTCAGGGCACTACCTGTCCTGTGAGATTACAGCCTAGGAATCAGACAGGGAGAAGGAATTCTTCCTTGACGACCAAGGAATAATTACTGTTGAATTTGCAGTGTGGTTCTTTGGTTTATTTTACCTTGAAAACACCCTGATTTAGCCTAAAGAGGGCACATTTTATCAGCATTTCAGTGAAAGCTGCTCTAAGAAAAGGAGCAATCGAAACTGTGAAAGGGTGCAAATGCAGATTAGAGCAATACAGTGACATGAAAACAAGACCCAAATGAAGGATGCCATTTACAATCTGAAGGATCCAGTCTCAGCTAAATGAAGCACCATTAGCAGGAGCACATCAAGGAAGGAAAACAGGAGGTTTCTGTGTATTTACCAGCAATGCAGTCTGGGACTCTGGGTTGTCATCCAGGCTAGTAACTGTTTGCTTGACCCAACAGACAAACTCTGTGCAATGTGTTGGAAATAATTATGCAAATGTGTTGGCGCACTTCAGATTTAACAGGAGCAATTAGGATTGGTGACCAGGTAAACAGCTCTTGCCTGACAGACACAAGACTCTGTGCTTTGATGCTCAGGGACAGCTCAGGTGAAATGTACTTCCGCCCAGCAGCTGCTGGGCTTTGTGCTCTTGTACAGCCCCACTGAAGAAACAAAAGTTCCTGGCCTTGGTGCTTTGCTGGTGGTCAATCTGTCACCTTACAAGTGTGTTCTGGGGAGTTTGGTGATGAATGCAACACACACAAAAATAAAGAGAACATCTGGCAAGCTGAACTTCATTCATGTCAGTAGTGACAGCTGATGAACTTGCCTCAGGTTCTGCTCGTTAAGGAACTATTGCTGCAATTATGGGCCTGACCTGTTCCCATTACCACTAGTGCAAACACCACTAGTGGCTGATGGAGAAGCCTTGGGCCAACGATGTTTACGTGCTGGATGTGAGACTTTGGAGACACGGGAGGAAAGGCAAGGTCCCACCATCCCCAGAGCTGGATTACTGTACGTGCTCCTGCATCTGCCCCGGCGGTGGTGCCAGGACTGCTGCAGGTCTCTGCTGGGGCCTGGGGGGGATCAGTGCCTGGTGTGGGCAAGGAACAGGATTTTTTTCTTATTCTTTTGCCAGAAATTTTGCCAGAACAGAGAAGCTGCCAGTTAAGGGAATTCCTGGCCACACTTCTGCACTACCTTCCATCCCATTCCCTTCCCACTCCTGCCCCATTTTACATACTCCCGCCCTCAGATGGCAGGATGGGAATAACACTCCTGGGGATGACTTCAGGGATTGCCTGAGAAAGAAGTTATCTTCTTATTTTCAAATTATGAGAAGAAGAGGATCCTGCCAAGTTCAGGAGTCAGTTGTGAGGACTGAAAAACTGAGTGCAAATCAGCCCCTGCATCTCTTACATCCCACCCTGGTCTGTACCCACCAGACTCCTCTGTCACTCCTGTAGCAGTCATCTCTCACATAGACCTGCCTCCCCAAGACCCAAGGACGCACGGTCTACAGTTAAACTTAATTCCTCTGAATTTCAGGCTAATCACTAAGCTGTTCCTTGAGCCCACAGGAAGAAAAGCTGTGAAGGAGACATCCTTGACACTGTAATAGCGAAATGAAAACCACTGCCAAGAGATGGAACTGGCAGGCTAAATTTTGGCCTTTCATCTGTTAATTGTGAGCTGTTCCTTAAGATAGTTCTCATCCTGTTAGATCTACCCTTTCAATGAATCACTACTGCACCCGACAGGCAGAAAAGGTAAGGTATGGACAGGGTTTTAATAGCTTGTTTTCTTCTGCTTTTTAACTAGGTCCATTTGTATGTTGTTTTTTTTTCTTGTATGACATCTAAAGACAGGTCCAGATCTCCCAATGGCACCTTGCAATCCCCAGACACTGGTCTTGCTTTGAGCAGCGTGTTTGCTCAGATGATTTTCAGAGGTCCCTTCCAGCAAAAGTTATTCTATACTTTTATCTTCTAAATCAGCCCAATTGCTTTTCACATATTAACTGTCTTATATTTCCTATACACCTGTGTGTATACCTATGGGCATGTGATATACTGATAAGCATTAGAGGAGCTCGACCTTTATGAAAGCTCCCAATGAAGAATTCATGATATTTTGCCAAACATTTAACACAAAACAAAACAAAAAACCAGACGAGACACAGGAATTTCAGAGTAATTAAAAAGAAATCTCAATGAAAGGGGGCCTGACGTTCAGAGATTTAAATAATCTGAAATTTTTAACTGGCTTTCAAAGGTTCATCATGGAACAGAAGAGGTGACTGATGCCCTCAGCTGACAAGGGAAATGAGATCAGCTTTAAGTAACAGGAACTGCACAGGCTGCCTGTGACACAGCTCACGTTGGCTATCTGATGTGGGGACCACCAGAATGCCACGTGCCCGTGTCCTCCCAGAGAATGGATCTATTTGGCTGACAGTGGTGAGTAACCATTTCAGAAGGTGCTTGTGCTCAGGAGGATGCAAGCCAGCTACTAACATGTTCCAGCACCCTCCAGGAAGTCTGGGACAGAGAAAGCTCAAAGGCTGCATCCTGCCTAAAACATGAGAAACAACAGCAAACCCCACACGTCCTGCCCATTTCCAGCCACGGCTGCAGGGCAGCAGCTCCGATGCTCTGGTTCCTTTTGTTGCTCTTTCCCAACTCTGTTATCACCCAAAGGTGTTTTGCACAAGGAAAGCTGAGCTGCCTCACCTCTGGGTGCTCATCTGGTAATGAGCTGCCCGGTTACCAATGTTGCGAACCAGCAGAGTCTTCTGGCTGCTGTGCTTGACCGGACAGACCGAGAAGTCCAGCAGGTCAGGGAAGTCCAGGATGGCTCGGGCACCAATGGCCCGAATTGGCACAAATATCCTTTCCATTCCAGTGGTGCAGAGGAGCTGGTGGAAATAATCCTGCAGGAAAAGAAACTGGCTCAGCACAGGGCATTTACTGCCATCCTCGTGACAGAAGAAAAACCATTTCTTATAACCCTTTGAGGGCATCAATTTACCTCTTCTACCCCCAAAACAAACAGTAAGTCCTGCTAATAAGTCACATTTAAAAGGCACCAGTGCACTTTGCAAAACCTATCTCAGTGACATTAAGTTCTTGTGTCACTTGGGTCATACAGAGAACTGCCCTGGGCCACCATAATTTTTACTCTAAATTTTAATGATGTTAAATAATTCCTAAGTCCCTTCAAAGGAACATGGAACTAGGGAACATAGGACATTCCTCTTTAGGTTTCTATATTCCCACTGTTTGAGAATAGGACAAAGTGTTAAACTGACTCTAAGCAGCAAAAGGAAGATGAGAAAACAAAGATCCTGCACCTCTGGCCTGGTATAGAAACATCAGTTGGCTCAGAGCTCCCCTCTAACTCTGCCTCTCCAACCAAGTTAGGAGAAGAACAGTGCTAAGAGGTAGCAGGATGCTGTTGGAAAGAGCCTCTTTGTTTCCCTGCAAGGCTTCCTCCCTTGCATGCCATGTCCTAAACCCTTCTGCATGAACAAGCCTCCAGATCACAGCATCGACCCTTCACATCACAGCACAGAGATCAGACTTGCCAGGGCCTCAGCACTGGTGTTCAAACCTCCACGCGAAAGCACGTTTGGCACGGAACGGGTGCCAGTTGACAGAGCAACCACACTGACGGGCATGAAGACAAAGCCATAGCAGTGTCACTGCCACAGGCTCTGGGGTCACAGGTCTGCCTGCAGGTTGTACCTGCCCTACACGAGCTCTTCCAGGCAGGTGTCCAAGTCATCTGCAGCTCACCAAGCTCCTGCTGACTAAGGGCACCTAGAGCTCAGTGTGCCTGTGCCAGGCTAGCTCCCTGCCACGGGCACAGCACATCCTCTGCCCTGGCCTTGCAGCTGTATCATGGTCATTTGTGCTCTGGGATGGCACAGCTGCAAGGCTGAAGAACAGAGGGTGTGAAAAAGCACCATCTTTGCTCCAGTCCAGGGTGAGGCAGGAAAGCTGTTGCCAGTTGGGAACGAGAAAAGCTCTCTGACCTCTTTGTTCCTCTAGTATTTTCTAATAATTAAACCCCTTCCACTGTGCCTACAGATGGCTGAACATCTATCAACACCCCTCTCTCATTTTTGTACTGTTTCCTGTGCATCTTCCCTTGGGAATGCTCAGGAATGTGCAGGGAGGGGAAGCAGAGCCTGTCAGGCCTGGGTGCAGTGCCTGACAGCACATGCCAAGGTGTGGCTGGTGGCAGGCTGCCTGCCCACGGTCTGCAGCCAAGCTCACAGCATGGAATGGGCTGTACCCAGAGTGCAAGGAAAACAATGGCTTTGGAGATAATGCTCCTCCAGTCTCACCTTGTTCTCCTCAGGGGTGAAGAGGATGCGCACAGTGGCAGATGTGCCTGGTGGCACACAACGGTACACATTATTGGGGCACGCCAGCTGAAAATAAGGTGACCTCTCCATAGAGACCTTCACCATCCGAGGAAACTGCAGGAAAGACATGAAACGATGATTTTGCCACTTGTGGAAACAGGACGAGAGGAGACCTGTCTGTGCCCTGGTGACATCCTTCCTTGACCTGTTTTCCAAAGCACTTTCAGCTGTGGAGCTACAGGCACATAATTCACAAGGGTGAACTTGAATCCCTTCTGTCTGGGTCCAGCATTTTGGCCAGGGGCAGCAGGGCAATGCCTGGTGGGAAGGAAGGGCCGAACAGGTCAGCACCAGCAGGATGGAGACAGAGCACCTGAACCAAGTCATCTGCATATTCAATAAGGCCAAAAAACCTGCTGGCTTCTGCCTGCACACAGCCATGCAGTCGTGTTCCACAGGGGGAATGTGTGACCTGAAGGCAAAACAGCACATTATCCTGGGGGAAGGAAGAAATTCCTTTCTAGCAGATCACGCTTGGGTGGGGCAGTTCTGGGGATACAGTCATGTGGGCTGACCAGCAAGAGAGGAGACCAAACTCAGTGGCCGTACTGAGAATAAAAGCAAACCTAAAAAGCAAAAGAAGGAACACAGCAAGATAATCCTGGAAACAAGGAGATGGCAAAGAGAATTTAAATGGGCAGTAAAGCAGCAAGGAAGAATCATAAAACGATGAGAGCAATCAGCTTGCCAAAAGTGACAGAAACACAGACAGGCTGTGCCCATCGACTATGGGCTTCAAAGGCATTTTCTGCCTGGAGAAACATGACCAGCACTGACTCACAGTGTGGTTCCAGTATTAAAAGCCAATCCTGCCTCTCCATTGGCAGCAATCTCTTGCTGCCTGTGCAGGCAAGCTGGGCTGCTGGGCATTCCTTCCTGCAGCCAGCAGGCCCTGCAGGCACCCTACGGCCAGGTTCTGCCCCCTGGGATACACAGACACAGCAAATATGCATTTTGTAGCACATGGATATCAACCCCTGAGCATCAAAATGCTCTCAAAAAGTCTAAACCAGATGATTTTGACTCCCTCCTGTCTCTTCCCACCAGCCCACTCTTTGCGCAAGCCTCATTTGAGAAAATGTTTCCCTGACTAAAATTCAAATGGTCTCAGTTTTCCTCTTTACAGTGGAACATAACTGCTGACATTTTAAAACTTTTTCGCTCTCAACTCTCTTGGGAAACTGCAAAACAATCACAATTTCTTCAAGTGAAGGTGAAAACCTCCAGGAGCACATGGCTTTGGATGTGCTATGGTTCTCCAAAGGGAAAGCAAAGCACTATGCTGCTTTTGGAAAACCTGAGCAGAGCTGAATGAAGCTTAGCAGGAGCCTGAAGCGGCACCTAAATGTTGTGGTGAATGAACCAACCACAAGAATGAAAAGGGAGCCACAGAGCCCAGAAAAAGAGGTTTGGTGGGCTGGTTCCAAAGAGTAAAACCCCCCTCTGTGATGATGGCTTCTCCCACTGAATTCCTGTGACCTGATGTAAAGCAGGTCCTAAGCAAAGGTAACCAGACCTGTCCCGCCCTTCCCCTCTTCCTATCGGTCACTGCTATGTCATCCCCGCCCCCTTCCCTGTATGCCTTTAAAGCCCCTCAGTCTCTTGTCTTGTCCTCTTCGCTTCCAGTCTCCTTCGAGGGAGCTCCTACAATAAACCCTTGGAACACCGGCCGAAGGCGCCTCCTCTGCTCATTTGTTTCTGGTCACACCTGGGCTATCCACAAGCCCCAGGCACGCTGGGCTCCGTGCCCTGCACCGCCCGGGCTGGGAGGCTGGCTAGCGAGGCACCGAGGTGCCCCGGGGTGCTCTCCCTTTGTGTGGGTCACACCTGGACCAAGCTGCGGCCCCCCCAGCGTGGCCCAGCGTGCCGGCGTACTAATATACCTAAAGGCCTCCTGCTGCTTCTGCTACATCAGTCTGATTCCAGGGCTGTTTCAGAACACATTTCCTGCCGTGCCAATGCCATTAATTATAAGTGATTCCAGCATAATGTGGAGAAGACTCAGCCCCTGAGCTTTGACTGTGAGCTGCACAAAGGGAGCTAAACAGGCTGAGAGAGGCAGAGATTCCTACCAGGAACCAAGATTAACCAAGGAGACACAGGATGTGGTATAGACTAGAGGCAAAGCATGAGAGCAGGTAAGAACTGTACAGTCCTCAACATTCCCATCAATCCAGGGCTTTCAAGAGAAGGAAGCTCCTTTGGGATAGATGCCATCAATGCATGGCCAGAATCAAGGGAGAATTCCCAGCACAGGAAGATTTCCACCATCTTGCAGAACAAAGGTGCTGAGACATTTTCCTCTGGATGTGCTGCAGCAGGTAATTTGCTCTGCTGTACACTATGGGAATTACACCACTCTCCTCTTCCAGGGCAGTGTTAAAGCTCCACGTCCTAGCACTTACCTGGTCCGAATTCACGAGAGACAGCACCATTTCAGAGAGCTCATGAGCGACGAAGTTCTGAAATACTATCTCTGGTGGGGAAACCCAAAACAAGTTCTTTTTTCGGGGAACTGACGAGAACTGGAAAGGCAAGAGAGAGCAGGGAGAGGTTCAGCTGCTGGAAGGAAGGTTCATGAAAGAAAATCTTACACTTGTCCCCAGTGAAGTACAGACTCTGGGTGAGTACACCTGCCCAGGCTACACTGGGGAAATAGTAGCTCACCCACCTCTGCTCTGAGCTGATCAAGAGCTGCCGGGCCACTCTGAGCAGGCTCAAGCCAAGCTGTTCTTTTGACATGTGTTTCTCCAGGTTTCCTTCTCCAAAATGCCAGGCAGCACTTACCTTAAGCACAGCCCTGTGCTCATGTGGTCATAGAACTCTGGGGCACTGATTGAGCCCTTATGGAGTAAGTAAAACCCACAAATTTACATCAGACTCCATGGGAAACAATTTTGGGATGTCCTTTACTCTGAGACAGGGAAACTGAGGCCCACACAACTGCAAATATCTTTTTTGATCTAGGACTTAGACATCAGAAAGAAGAGAACAGTACCAGAGGAGGTGTGACAGATGAGGTAATATTTTGCTGAAGCCAAAAGGTTATTAAGTGAAAAGATGAAGGTTGTTGGTTTTGTTCTCTATGTATTGTTATTCATGGTTTGGGTTTGCTCTAGTTAATTTGTTGGGTGTCGCTGGGAGCTGGGAGAGGGGAAGGGTTGAAGACCTGACTGAAAAAGAAGTAGGATGAGAGGGCAGGGGACAGAAAAGTTGGCGGTCTGGAGACAATGTAAGTTCCCGAGTCCCCACCAACGGGAAATGGGACAGGGACTGCCCCGGCCGGGTATGAAGGGTATAAAAAGATTGCCATTTTGTTGGAGGGGTGTGTGTTCCTCTCTCGGGGGAGGGAGGCACACACCCCACTCAGCTGAATCGTTACTAATGAACAGTGTTCCTTTGCTTCGATGACTTTGCCTCCTTTAACTGCATTTAAAAGTTAGTGCGTTTCTAACAGAGGTAAAGGCAAAAATAAAGTAACACAGCAGTTAGGAAAAAGACAAATGAGGTGAATGCTGAATGAAGATAAGGTTCAGTTCTTTTCTCAGCAACTTGTGTAGGACTAGAGTTGGTATCTCCTTTCTCCATGAGCTTTAAATGGGTGCTTTCTTGTAATCTATTATTGCTTTCTTATTTAATACCCTTGCAGAGGCATGTCTGGCATAACACAACAACAGCAAATGCTTCTGGAGCAGAGACATTGCTTTGAGAAAACTCTTCCCTGCTTTGTCTGCCTCCTCCAGCAACACTGCTGTCACTCCAGAGCCACAAGCAGGTCTCCTGTGTGTCTTCACAGGAGAGACAGTCTGCTGAAGGGAGTGGCTGCAGCACACTACCAGTTAGCTGTGGCCTCCTCTGAGGTGTTCCCAACGCCCCTCTCCAGGGCAATCCTTAACCAGTTTGTTACATGTCTCTTGCTGCCAATTTCCTGCTCAACAGCCCACCTCAGTCAACCCCTTTGGACTGTGCTTTATACTGAGCCAGTCCTGCAAGAAAAGCAGCTTTAAACACACCTCTAAGTAGGCACTGATCCAGATAAAGTACATCCGTTCCCTTCTGCCCAGGGCGAGTCCCCTGTACATCTGGCAGCCTGCAAAATCTAACACACCCTCAGGGTCCCAACACATTGTTCCAACCCAAAGCATTAATGCAGGGCTGGATCTGTGCCCTACACAGGACATGAGAGAGAACAGCTGGTTTGGAACCTCTTCTAGCTGGGACCAGCCGTGTCTCTCAAATCTCCAGGCAGATTTTGAGCTGCCTCCCCCATGCCCAGGTGCCCAAGGGCAGGTTGGTCAGAGCAGCACAGGCGAGTGTCCACCCTGCCAGAAGGAATTACTGTGACAAAGGGGAGGCAAAGGGGGGCTTCAGCTTTACATTGGTTGAACCTGGCTCCAGTGGCACAGCCGGGCAAGACGCTGGACTGTCCCTGAAGCAGCACGCGGTGTTCCCTACGGCACCAGGACAGGCCCCACCAACAGGAGCATGGCACACAGGTGAGGAGAGGGTGTGCAGCTTCACAGTGCTGCTGCACAACAGGAAGGGCATGGAGAGGAGGGACACGGGGAGAGTTTCCAGCCTTAACACAGCCCCAGAGGGTACTTACAGTTTTAGGCTTCACTATATCCCTGGAAGAAAGACGAGGTGTCCGTGTCTCTCTCGGGAATCCAGAAGCCATTGTGGAAGATGTCGCGGATGAGCGACAATGCCTCAACAAAACTGGAAGGAGCAACAATGGAACTCTGAAAATCCAGAACCCAATTCACGGCAGACTCAAGGGATATACTGGTGCTAAAAATTTTATATTATTTGAAGCTAGCTAAGTGCTTGTTTGGCATAAGTAGCTAGTATTGTTAGGCCTCTAGTTGGACTTTATTTGAGCTATATGGCTATGTTGTGCAATTCAAAGATGGATCATACTGAAACCTGGAGATAAAAATCTGAACATTAATAGTAGTTAGAACAGACAAAGCTGTAGCTTAAATATTACTTAAAAATAGCTAGAGTAGACAGCCCATAGATCGTGGTATATGAACTGTAACAACCTCCTCTTCTTTAGGCTAAACAACCCCAGCTCCCCTAGCTGGCTCCTCACAGGAGTGTGTAGGGGTTTGAGTTCTTCTTTTGTTTTGTTGGGTTTTTTTCTCTTTCTTGAGGAATTTTCCCCATAGGTGTGGCTAATGGGCCCTAATGACGGGACACTTCACAGAGAGAGGGGGTTGTCAGCTCAGGGG
>VWPU01016568.1:0-250267 GCA_013398955.1 Callaeas wilsoni | reverse complement strand
CGCGGGCGGCGGCGGGCGGCGTGACCCCGCCGGGGGGCGGCCGCGCTGCATGGGGCCGGGGGCTGGCCGGCATGGAGGGGGTGCTGTACAAATGGACCAACTACCTGAGCGGTGAGTTCCTGCCAGCGCTCAGCCTCTGCGGGACGGGCGCCGTCATCTTCCCATACATGTATTTATACAAGTACATACACGTATATATGCACTGTGCTTGCTGGGTGCGGGGCAGCGCTGCTCCCTGACCTCGCCGTGCAGGGGACCGGCCCCGGCGCTGCCTTATTGTCACTTCCCGGCTTTTATCCCGGTGCCAGCGCCCGTTCGGGGCGCCCCTCGCCCTCCCCCTCCCCGGGGTCGTGGGTTGGGGTTTGGGGTAATTTGGGTGCTCTGGGTCACGGCTCGAACAGCGAACGTCCCCGTTCTCCCCGCACCCCCGTGGAACTTTCATTGAGGCGAGTCGGGGATTCGGGGCATTCCCAGAGCTGGGAAGAAAAGGTGTTGCCGTTCAGTCCCACTTGGGGGATTCGGATGAAGAGGCATGCAGAAAAAAAAAAAAAAAAAAGACAAGAAAAAAGGAGGAGGGGGACTGTTCTGCTAGCTCTAGGCCCAGAGTTCAATTTTTCGGGTGTTCCCATGACAGTTGATTTTCGTGGCAGATGGAAGCAGCCGTGTGCGGCCAGAGTTTGCTTAGCAGAAGTTAAAGGTGGTGGGGTCAGAAGCACTGCAGAGGTGGGGATGATTCAGTGCCACCCATGTTCCTATGGGATATCCACTGCCGGATGCCTCCAAGTCAGGTGAGGCAGAGGCGTGTGATTTGAGGTTGTGAATGGGGTCTTGCCAGGTGCAAACCTCTCTGTGGTTTGTTGGAGTAGTTTGGAAACTTGAAGGTCAGAAAAAAGTTACCACGACCACCTTGGCATTGCCAGGTGCAAGTGTTGATCAGTAGTGTATGTAAAAGGGCTGCCTCCTTGCCTGAATTTTTTCCAGAGAGGCTGGAATACCTGCACCTCTCTGGTTAGCTGGGAAACTGTAGGAAGTCAAAATTAAACAAAGAAAAAGCTGAAGCACAACCTAGTGTTGAATTCATGTGGTAGGGATTGGAGGGGGCATGAGTGGTGCATGGGGTTGGATTTATTGCTGCGCTGGAAGATTGCTGTGACTTTTCCCCTTTAGGCCATAGGTGTTCTGAGATGGGAATCAGAATTTGTCAGGTCTTAGTGAATAGACATGGATTTTTTTTTGTTGTTAATTATTTGTGAATGCTCTTGAATTATGAAGTGGCAGTAGGAGCAGCCATGCTTCCCTTTTTCATTTGAATTGCAGAGCTGTGGCAGTGATATTAGTCCTTTCTCCATACTAAAAACACCTATGGTTCAGTTGACTGAAAGTTTTATGTGTTTTCTTTGCATTGCTGAGATGCTGGTGTTTGGAACCCTTGTGCTTGGTTTCATGCCATGAGACCTAGGAATGTGTGTCTGTGGGAAGCAGTGCATGTTGTAGATAACTGACTGGTGTTTGACATTTTAGTGTTTGAGTGTGCCTGTGGTAAGCTCAGCTGGACTTCTATTTTGATGTTAAGATGAAGACTAAGAAGTATTTTGCTTTCATCAAAATTAAATTTTCTTTGGCTAGCCACATTGATAAGCACTTCCAATCAAATAACCCTTCATGAAGAAGGATAACACTTTGCAAACCTCAGTCTAGGTGAATACAGACTGAAGGAAACTCTTTTCCTTTCATATGTAAGATTTGTCCTGGCCGAAAACTGGAACATGTTTTGCTGTCAACAGAGAGAAAATCTGTGATGGAAGATTGAAGCTTTCTTTGTTGAAACTTGACTCTCCTAGTATATGTGGTGGTCAAGGTCACTCTGTGCATTTTCTTAGGTTGTAGAAGGCCCATGGTGTGTTTGAGAACA
Source organism: Callaeas wilsoni (assembly GCA_013398955.1). Taxonomy (NCBI): domain Eukaryota; kingdom Metazoa; phylum Chordata; class Aves; order Passeriformes; family Callaeidae; genus Callaeas; species Callaeas wilsoni. Next base: position 248,355 of record VWPU01016568.1, on the reverse strand, counting down.
ATAAATTTGCTGTTCTGCAAGCTATCTGTGCATGCTAGTGCTTTCTTTTGCCATAAAATGAAGACTTCCTGCCCTGAAGCCATTACGTTATAAATTTATGCAGAGTTGCCAAAAAAAAAAAATTCATTCTGGAATGTGGTGTTTGTTGTAGCAATAACAGCTGGGGAGTGAGAGACAGGAAAGCCTCCTTTCAGGGATTAAGGGAAGTAAGAAGCTTCAACAGGTCATCTAGAACAGTATTTCTGCCAGTATTCTGCCCCCAATATGCTTTTGCTGTTGCTCAAGGTTGGTGAATCAGGTGCTGTGTAGTGTAAATGATACACGCAAAAAGCATGTGTGTCATCTCTCTATGTTGGTGTGTGCCTGTGCTAATAACATGGTGCTGATGTACACATGCGCTGCGGGTACTTTTGCCCTTTCCTCCTCAGAATGAGGAGGACCCCTCACAGTCAGAGAATAGATAGGGCATTCAACAAAGAACAAGCATAAGACTGTAGAAAAGAACCGTTTTTCCTTCTTGTTGTGAGAGAAGAGCTGATGGGAGTTTGTTGGTAGTTGAGTCTTTTCTGGGAATTTTGATTTTCTAATCTCTTATGTCATTGCCATCATGAGAGGTCAAGTCCACATCAGCTCATTTCCTCCCAGCTCTTGGGCAGGGACCTACATCTGTGTTGCAAATTACGCAGTTATTGACAGCAAGAATGTTTCAGAAAGAGGAAACAAGTTTGGTTTTCTGTGGGCAAAGGGCAAAGAAAGCACAGCATGATTGCCACCAATTGAGAGACAGATTAGTTTGCCTTACTGCTTAAACAGGTTATCTTGTTTGTAATAAATGCACTTGTTTGCTTTATATAGATTAGAATAAATCAACTCAGTATTACCTGGTTTCTGCTCAGAGGTAGGGTTTTCCTCTGGTGTTGATCCTGCACTCACATTGTGGTTCCTATATGCAGGGTTTCCAGTGCTACCTTGGGAATCTCTGAGTTTTGAAAACTGAGATTTTTAGAGTTTTTCTCTCCCCCAGTACATTTGCCACCAGACAGTGTTTTCTCAGTGTGTTACTTTTGTTTAAGTTCAAGCAAAGTATGCCAACTTTGGATCAGCTATACATGCACATAGTTCTAGCCTATGAAAATCTGTTGGGATCTTGTGTTTGCAGTGTGTGTCCTTTGATTGTTCTTGTTTATGCTTCCTCCACTAAATTGGTTAAAACCTTAAGGGAGCAGGGAACTTTGCAAGCAGAATTATCGTCATATAAAGTGAGACAGCACTTTTTCTCTTGGGCAAATATATAATGCATCTGCAAACTTCAAATTAATAATCCTCAAAATGCAGAGCAGGGTGACTTAAATCATGCAGGCATGTAAGTTGGCCTCAGCTGAGCTTACAGTCAAAGCATGTAAACATGATCTTAACTCCTAGATTTCATCCTTTGCCAAAAGTCTGTAGCTGATGTTAGCTTTGTTTGGTGGTGACTGTGGGGGCTGGGGATGGGTGTGTAACTATTGTTTTAGTACCACTTACTGTAATAAGCAATTGGAATGGTAAAAGTGTCACCGTGTGCCTTCTCTATAGCTCCTTGGTCTGTTGTGCTGCCACTGCCTGCAGTCCTGGCTGAGCACGAACCATTCTGGTGTGGGCAGCATCAAAGCCAGATCTTGGCTGCAGTGTCATAGCGTGACTGATCTCCAGCTGGGGAATGCTGCTTGCAGGATGGAGAAAGGAGAGAGAGCAGAGCTGAAGGCTGCTCTTTGCTGCTTGGAAACTGCCTCCCGTGGGACTCTCCGACTGCACTCAACCTGCAGTACCTGCTCTTTGTTGAGCATAACTTCTGATTGATAAAACAAATTGATTTAGTCTTTGGAGTTTGCCCTGTGAAAGGCATCTATGATTTTTTTCTCATCAGGTTTATAGAATGAGTAAGCTATTGCTGGGAAACAGCATGGAGTTGGGGAATACCTCCCTTCAGTGGTGTGTGTGAGAGCTTGGCGCTTTCAAGTTGATTTTTTTCTTTCTGATGAAATTCAGTTCAGTTTAGATCTTCAGTGTAGGCACACACCCTAGCTGAGATTGCTGGCCACAGGCAGGATTGCTGCTAACTCTGGAAGAGATGGAATGGATCAGCTCTTGGCTTCAGGGTTCAAAGGCGGCTTCATCATTAGAAAAAAAAATGATGACTGCTTCCACTGGCTTGCCTGGTATCTGTTACATGCTCCATGAAATGGCTTTGATCACTTTCCTTTACAAAGCTAAGCTTTTCCTGATATTTAGATATTCACTTCCTTATTTGTGGTGAGTAATTCTAACCCTAAATAATTCATCTTCCTCAAGGCATGATACACTCACCTTCATGCCATCACCAGTGATGCTGCATCGTGCCACAGACTTTAGTTAGCTCTCCCCATCTACCTGTATGTAATCACTCCCTCTCTGTTTATTGTTGTACTTTGGATTCTTTTCAGTTTATGCCAAGATGCCAAGAGCCAGCACCAAGCAGTACATTTCAGCTTTCACATAAAACTTTAAATTACTCTTGTCTCTAATGATTCAGAATTCCTTAATAAACTTGGGGGTAGAGCTCAAGAAAATGTGAAAAAACATTAGTTCTTGTATCTTGGATCTGGATGCACATGGTACTGCTTAGAGCGAGTCTTTGTTTTGGGAGTTTAAGAAATCTGACCTTTTAGGATGAGAGACACATATCCTTCCAGCTGATACCAAGGCTCTGGAAAGAAGCTTCTCTGTTTCCAGAGATGGAGGAATTAATCAAAAACTTCACACTTAGATAAAGCTTTGGTTCTAAAAAGGTTTTATAATTTTTCCCTTCATTTTAGCCTCTGGGTATAGTCCAAGTTCTGATTGTATAAAATTAGAAGTCTAGCTTTTGTGGAGGTGGACCGAGACAGCTGAGGTTTCTGTTGCCTTCAGGGCAATGGTCTGCCTTCTATTACTGGCTGTAGCTGCTCTCAGAGACCAGGTGTTGGTTTAGGTGAATGCCTGAATCTCAACCAGTTTTGGCTGGATAAGACTTTTCATGCAGGATACTTCAGGGACTGATTAGTTAATTTTCTTTGGATTTTGCTTAATTGTCTTTATGTGATTTGAGCTTCTTTCTCATGATTTTCTTCCCTTTCCCTCTGTATTTCTTCATACAGCAATCTTGTTTTTGTCCAGCCTTTTTGGAATCGAGTAATGTGCTCACAGTAGAAAAGTTTGATGAGGCTGCAGGAATGGAAATCGGTGTCTCCTCTCTCCTCTGTAAGTCTTAAAGCAGCGCTGCAGAGCCTCCATGGTGCAGCATTCCCTGCCATGTATGCTGCAGTACTGGTGCCTCTGCATTCAGTCCCTCTGTACTGAAGTGAGGAAGTGATCATAGGGAGTGGCTGGGCAGGACAGAAGCCGAAGGTGTGGTAGACTGATGGTGAAGAGATACAATCATATGGTGTCTGTATGTGCTTACATAAATTCAGTGCGTTGACTTAGTCTGGCCTGATAGCCACCCCAGGGGTCAGGAGCAGCTTGTTTGCTGGGGCTGGGGAGTATAAACAGAGGAGGAAAACTCCCAGGAGCTTTGTATGACTTGAATTAGTGCGTCTGAGCAGTGGCCTGTGTTACTGAACTTCTGCTTCCACCATGATCCCCTCTTTGCCCTTCATCCTTTCACTGCGTCCCCTTCAAAAATGCCTGACGGCTGGTACGCTGTGCTCTCTGTGCCTTGGCTGATCACTGCCATAAAATCGTTTGCAAACAAACCCAGTTGCCCTGTGATGACAGGATGCTTTTTCAATGCAGCTAACATTGCCCTAACACTTGTGATTGAAACAAAAGTGGACTTTATGGAACCCCTGTGAGAAAAATCTTTTGGGAGAAGGCCACTGTGTTAAAACCAGTTCAGGGCACCCACTCTGGTACTTTCTTGTGACCTTGCACAGAAAAAAAGGGATCTGTCTTGCTCTGCGACGTGCAACTAAGTCTTGGATCTTGCCCTTGTTATAAGCAGTAGGGAGGTGATGGTGGCTTTAACTCCTCCTATTAGACAGATGATGTAATGTGGAAAGTTCATAATTATCTCCTATCTGCAGTTAAAGTCTGGATTAGGGTCAAAGAAGTCCAAGGACTATCTATTGCAAAAGTTTTACAAAAACTTATTCTGAAGCTCAAGAAATTAATAAGCCAAAAGTATTACATAATTCTCATAGAAAGCAAGCAATAATAAAAACCTGGGTGTCTGGCCTTTATGCATTTTAGAAATGCGTCTGGAACTGGCATCTCTTAATTGCAGCTTGTTTTCCAGGTCATCAATTTGACTTCTTGAGTATGTAATTCTCCCAGATGGCTTGGCTTTGTGGATGTCTGACATGATCTACATGTCTTCAAATGTGGTTTTTTTTTTTTCCTTCAGGCTTGGCACTTTGGAAGGAATGCTGTTTCGAGTCTGAGTTGTATAACATTAAAGTTTGAATTACGTCCAAATTTCAATGGTGTTATCAAGAAATGTCAAGTTTGCTCAGTGATAGTGACATCCAGATTTCCTGAAGTGTAATGGTGAAAGTAGGCAGATCTTTCTTTCTGTGGAAACTTCTGGAGAAAAAGTGAATCCTTAGCAGGCACAGACTGCATAAGTATCTGTTTTTGTAGTGGACAGTATCAGATCTTCCTGATACTGCAGGCACTATCTGTAAGTTTAAGACAGGAGTGTGACATGTACTTTAACCAGTGCTTGTGAAGTCATCTGGAGTATCTTCACTCTCTTCTATGGCTGAGACCTTAAGCTACTAATCACTTTTTATTGTGCTTTGCATTTTATTGGGGATTTTTTGTACATATCTTTCCCACCAAGGTCAACTTTTACTGTTAATGGTACTGTGCCTCTAAAATGAGATGTTGAAAGTACAAGCTGTATTTTTTCCTGCCTGTGCACCACCAGTATAAATGGACTTAGTAAATTCTTCTTCAAAGTTGTGTTAATGCTGGCACCAGTAAGACCTTAAAAGGTTCAGCTTTACCTTTCCATATTGAGTGAAGTCTGAATGCTCAGTTCCAAAAATTGCAATATTCCTGTAACAATTTATAGGAGGAAAATAACTCTGAATAAACCCAAGACTTGTGTTCTTGGAAGTGCCTAAGAGTCTTTTTGCTACTTTGGTTTTTGTTTTGGGTTTTTTTTCTTCCATTCTTCACTTATCTGCAAAAGTGAAGCTCCTGTAATTAAAGACTGTATCCCTGTGCAGTGCCCATGATTTGTCAGCCACATGCTATTTTTAGCTGGTTGTTTAGGATAACCTTCCCATGGCTGCTGACTCAGTGTCACTGAATACCAGGTGCTTAGTGCATCTTCTGACAGAATCTTGCTGTGAGTCTTTTTTTTTTTTTTTGTAATTGTTCTCCTTTTACAAAAATGTGTTTTTTAGTGTAACAATTCTGTTCTGAAAATATATATTGTCCTATGTAAAAATTGTCTATCATAGTCTTTTTAACACATATCTAATAATTAAAGAAGAGTTGGCTTCTGCAAAGGAGTACAGATAGTTGCTCTGTTCCCCACAAAAAAAGCCCAAGATGGAGAACCAAAAAAACCAACCAAATAAAAGTCTCAACAAAATGTATCGACTCATAACATATTTTTAACCAACCTCCAGAGTGATGGAGGCAGAGTGATTTGTGTGTTGGCTAATTGATTGCACAGCCTTTGATTGATGGGATGCAGTTTGGTTGAGCATCAGCTGCAATTGTAAGCTGTAGGACCATGGCTGAAATGATTCATGCACAGCAGCAGGGATTTCCAGACTGAATTAGAGGCTTGTATTGACTGTGGCGCTGTGCATTATTTAAAGAATTGGTTCTGTGCCATTGAGTGTCTGAAGCAATTAACTGCTTCTCTCTGCTGAACAATCACTTCCTTTTTTTGTGAGTTCCCACATATCAATAGTGACTTTTAGGATAGTTTCTTTATTTTGGAGGCAAGACAAATAAAAACCAGTCTTGCTGATTTTCTTTTTTTTTTTTAAATTCTCATTCTTGTGATTTTTTTCACCTTTCACATAAAGTAGTATTGAGAGTACTTTGGATTTTTGATATTTTTATATTCTAGGAAATAATGGAAGAGATCTGGAAGAGAATGAAATAATATTTATGTTTAATTTGTTTTCCAGCCACTACACAGGGTTCAGCAATCTATAAACTGGGTTGCACTGAATGCAGTGGTATTGATTTAAAAAAAAAAAAGGGGGCAAGCCAGACCATACTCCTGCTGTTAGCCTGAGGCTTTAGGCCTTTCTAATCTTAAACTGTGTTGTGCTTGGTTTCAGCAGTAGTCTAAGGAACCAGTTTCTAGCTGGAAAGGAGCTGTCATTCCTCCGATCTGATACCAGTCCAAGCCCAGCCTGGGCTCCTGCAGCATAGTGCTGGTTGGCAGAGCCCCAGTGCAGGGGACAGCAGAAGTGAGGGACCCTCTGCCAAAATATCTAGGAGCCATGTGGCACACACGGTCTTGTCCAAGTGTTCTTTCCAGAGAGGGTTTGCTGGCACAGTGTGGGAGTGTCAGCATCTCAATCCATTGTCCCTGGCCAGGGAAGCTTGTTGCAGCTCAGTAATGAAAGCTGCTTTCCTCCAGTGACGTTGCTGCCTCTTAAGTTAATGAGCTTGTAGTTTTTAATTAGACATAAATGGTGGCTGTCGGGTCGTGTTTGGTTTTATCTTTTCATATTGCTGTAGTGCTTCCAAAAGTAGAAAAAACAGGATAATTTACTTCTAAAGTTGGGCAATAGGGTGGGCAAACGTGTACCAGAACTACTGGTGTGGGTCTAGCCTTGTGTTTTGGTTCTTCTCTGGGAAGGTATCCAGATGTGCAGGTCAGTAATTCAAGACTATGTTTTATGTAGGCAGCCCAAGGAGTTTCAAGAGCTGTTGGAAACAGCTTCACTGAAAGATGGTGTTCAGAATGTTCAGAAGTCAACAGATAAGCCTCTGTTCCCTCCTTCTGTTGATTTTTAAGAGATTCTTACACGTTGTTTTTCAAGATAACCTGGCTAGCCCTTCCTTCAGGGGAGGAAGGCTTGTAAGGCAAGACAGCAGAGGTGGCTTTTCAGAAAAGTGAAGATGTGGGTTGAGGAGTGATGGAAGGAATTGAGGGGTGGTGAACTGAGAAGGTGGGTTTGGAAGAGAGAATGAGTCAGTGATGTTGTGTTAGCAAAACTACTGAAAATGACATACGGCATCTCAAGACATGCTACTGTGGTCCAGCTTTGTGCAGAACGGACACGTAGGTGCCAGCAAGCAGGGGTTATGGTGTACAACATCCAAGTCTGTCCACAAATCTTACTACTTCAAGGGGTTTAATTTTCCAGGGAGACTGAGAATCTTTGGGGCCATATTTGCAGCAAGTCCCAAGTGAGAGAGGTGGTGGAATTGCAGGGAGAGGCATAACTAAGAAATGCAGTTTTGTTTTTCAGGCTGGCAGCCTCGGTGGTTCCTTCTCTGTGGTGGCATCCTGTCCTATTATGACTCTCAGGAAGATGCCTGGAAGGGTTGTAAAGGAAGCATCCAAATGGCTGTTTGTGAAATTCAAGGTAACTAAGATACAGTAACACTCAGCTGCATGAAGTTTGTCCAATAATGTTGCATTCAAGATGAGATTTCAGGTGACAAGAACTGTTTGGCAGCTTGATGTCTCTGGTATGTATTTGCAGTAACTTGATATATATGCCAGTTTTTATACCATAGTATTTTGAAAATGTTGAGAGAGCTGCAAGCCTCTAATATCATGGGTATTCTACATACAGGTGGGTCACTGTTTTTCATGAGCTGTGCTGGAACATCACACAGCTTCAAATGACTCCTCATAAGCACAAAGCTGAAGCTAGAAACATGAATAATAAACTTCAGTACTTGGTCTGCTCAGTCATATTGCCACGTTTTTGAGGTTCATTTAAGGGCTGGAAGCTTGAAAGAGAGGCTTGCCAGAAGAGGCCTTTCCATAAAGACTCTTAGATTACACTGATCACAAAACTGTCTTTCATAGCTGTACTTGTGTGTGTCCCATCCATTCCCTAACTCGGAAGAGAAGTCATAAAATGGCAGTGGGGGAAGTTGGGACCATAGATTCCTCCTCTTTCTTTACTGTTTGACCTGCCACCTAACACATCTGTTGGGATGTTTGGTTGGGCTGGGAAGGGGCAGGAGTCTGGTCTGAAATCTGTATTGCTTTCAGTTCATCCTGCAGATAACACACGAATGGACCTGATTATCCCAGGGGAGCAGTACTTCTATCTGAAGGCAAGAAATGCAGTTGAAAGGCAAAAGTGGTTGGTTGCACTAGGAACTGCCAAAGCCTGTCTGACCGACAGCAGGACACAGAAGGAAAAAGGCAAGAACACCCTTTTGCTGGCCCATAATGTTTGCTTTATATTTCCCCATGCTTTCCCTAGTGCATGTACACACAGCTTCAGTGTCCAACCTGTGCTTCAGGTCTTTGGTGCTGCTAAAAGCTAAGACATGTGGGAACATTAACTACAAATCTCAGGAATTAGTTCTCAGGGCAGGGATTTGAAAACTTTGGTTTTTTCTTAAAATACACTATATAAAAATCATTTGAAAACCTTGTGCTGATGAGTTCTGTAAGTACAATGAGTAAGCAGGTCCTGGCTAGGGATCACTGTGATGCAGACTGTACAAGAATGTAAGACCCCCACCTTGTACAGCTGTGTAAATACGATGACCCAGCCTCTCACACCAGTGTCTCTTGAACTTTGGAATTCCTCAGACCCTTTCCTTCCATGTTCTAACTGGGTTGTCTTCTGCACTTTGAGAATGCCTTGGCAATTAAGAAAAGGTTTGCACTGGGTTCCAAATCTATTAGTATTCAGAAACTTAAATCTGATCATGATCAGTCTGTGCAAAGTAATTCACTTACCACTTTGCTTTCACCAGCAATCTCACTTACCCCCCACAGTGAAAAACCATCTTGCTTACAAGTGTGGCATTAGTCACAGATCATTGTGAGGCCTCATGCCTTAACCTTGTGTAACCTCAGCACAATGACTATACAGTAGATAGGAAAACAGCAAATTATTAATGTCCTGAGCAAATTCAGGGGATGGTGAGCACTTCCTTTCCCTGAGGTGAGGGTTTGCTTCTCCTCTTAGCCTTGTGTGTGTCATCACCAGGCTTTGCATCTACTGGTTCACACTGAGCCAGAACAGAGCAGAAGATGCTACTGCAGAGTCCTTCACCAAGTGGGGATCTGATGTGCGGTGCCTAGATGCAGAACAAAGTTATATCTGTAAAGTGACATGCAGTAGCACAGGGTGAAAAGCTAATGATGTATTTGCAGAACTAAACCACATTAGTCCTACAGACAATTTATTTTATAATTCAGGGGCTCTAATATCAAAAACATTACTTCTGAAAAATCTCAGAATGACCGTTAATCTTATCTGGATTAGTCTTCTCTGTTCTGCACTCTGTTTCTCAGTACAAGAAACATATGGACATACTGGAGTGAGTCCAGCAAAGGGCTGCTAAGATGATTAAAGGAAATACCTAGTGAGAGAGCATAAAAAAGATGAAGCCAGAGTCTTCTCAGTGAATGAACAAGAGAAAATATGCATGAATTTTAATACAAACCACTCAATTGAAACATAAGGAAAAATGTTTATGTTGTGAGGATGAGTGAGCACTGAAAGGCTGCACAGAGGAGGTTGTGTGGTCTCCATCCTTGGCATTGTTCAAAACCTGACTAGAGCTGAGTAATTTGCTCTGACTCTCCTTTGAACAGGGAGAATAGGACTAGCTGGTCTCCAAAGGTGTCTTCCAACCTCATCCATTCTATGATTCAAAGATATCTATATTAAATTAATCCCTTTATGTTGGATAGAATGCGTCTTTTATGTCCAGTGTTTTCTACCTACAACCCTATCTAAACAGTGCTATTGCTTGCACCTTAAACTACTTTGTGAAAACAAAGAATATTATATGTAGGGCTTTTGTCCTATTTAAAAGACTAAGACCAAATGTTGTGTACTTGTCTTGCATTGGATACAGTAAATTTAATTTTTCTTTTGTTTTACTTTCAGAGTTCACTGAAAACACAGAAGCCTTGAAGACTAAAATGTCTGAACTTAGACTGTACTGTAACCTCCTAGTTCAGCAAGTGCATAAAACAAAGGAAGCCAGCATTTCTGGTGTGTCAGAACCAGAGGTACAGCTCTGTTTTTGCTATAGACCACATCTGTAAAGTCTTGGGCATGTGAACTTTTCTGGGTAGCCAATGTAGTATTCACTCACAGTTACTTAATGTTGCAACCTCCTTCTGCAGAGAATCTGAGGGAAATAAAGTGCTCACACAACAGTTCTTGTTTAAATGGAATATTACTGTATTGTTGCAAATAACTTGCCCTTTGTTGGGCTAGCAAGTAGTGAGATGAGATCTGATATCCGTGATCTAGACAGTAACATCTCTGTAGGTGATCCTGTGTTTATAGTGGATCAAAAAAAGCAGAAGATCTTTTATAAAAAGATAACTTAGAAGAAGTGCACATTTTTCTGCCTCTGAATTGTTAATGTCCTGCTCAGCAAAACACATCCAAAACCCTTAAAAGGTCAAGAGATGATGCAGACCACAAAAAAAGAGCAAAATCGATATAAAGAACTGCTTGGTTAGCCTCACGTTAAGTTAAAGTTTCAAACCTTGCAAATCTTTCTGACCAAAGAAGCCTCATTTAAGAGCGATCTCCTAAAGACAGTGATCTGCCCCTTGCTTTGAGAGAGAAATGTGTGAAGAGGAATGCACTTCCCTTGCTAGAGAAGCTGGTGTGGAGTTCTGGAGTGCCTCCCACTGGAGAGATGAGTCCACAGGTGCAGAACAAGCAGGCAAAACACCTGAAGATTAATCACTGTATGTCCAAACCATCTCTGTAAAGATACCTGACAAACTGTTTAAGATGAATTAAAAGACAATGCAGAAGCATGATGTGGTGTACAAATGACTAAAAGGCACTGTTAGAACTTGCTGCTCACAGGTATTGACCTGTAATGTGGTGTATATCCTGCTCATATTTCATGCATCTGAGGGAAGACTCTCTTTCCCTGATCTTACTGGCATTTAACTGCAAAGATTTATTGCTAAAAGCGTTTCAGCCTCAATAATTCACTTTGCAGAGATGAAGAGCATTGTGGCAATGTGATGCTTCATTCTGCGTTTTTGTCATTTGCAATAATTTTTTGTTCATGGGGTTTTTGAAATAGTTATCTGCAAATCATTCTGCATCTATTTGATTTGTTTACTTTTCATTTCTCCTGTCAGTGGTGTTTCCTGGAATGCCAATGTTGAATACATTCAGGCTTAGTATTTCATACACTTCTAACACCAATAAGATAAGTAACTAAGAGGCATTGATTTCAAAACTCAAGCATATGAAGCTTCTTGTACTGAGAGGCTGACAGGAATGGTAATAGTGCAAGGGGATACTGCCACAGTAATATGTGATGCCAGTTCTCCAAGCAGCTGACACATTGAATTTTAATTCATGTTAACCAGAAATCACAACTGTAGCAGACATTAGTTGCTCCAAATTGATCTTCTGTGGTAAGTCCATTTCTTCCAATTGATTTCTTCCCACAGAGTGAGATTGATATGGGAGCTCTGTTGAAATCAACCTGTGACACTTTCCTGAAGACTCTTGAAGAATGTATGCAGATTGCAAATACTGCCTTCACTTCTGAGTTATTGCATCAGACCCCACCTGGATCCCCAAATTTAGCAGTTCTCAGAACAAGCAAGGTAATGGCCAATATCTTCTTCTCTCAGCTTCGGCAGGGATGCTGGTGGGTCCTTTTGTCAAAAGTAGCATTTGTAGAAGTAGAGAATGCTTTTTTACTTGTATCTTAGCTACTGGTCCTACACTGGACATACTCTGCTATTTCTTGTGGTTTGCAAGTGAGGTAGGGCTGTTTTTTTAATAAGCAGTGACCAATCTCTTGAACTTTAACGACAGGTGAAAGTTAGTAAACATTAACTTTCAGGGCCTGAAAGTTACGCAGTGGTGTTTCACAGAACGTTCACACAGTGATGTTTCAAAATAGCTTGGCTCTACAGCAAGTTTGTCCATTGTGGGACCTAATGGCAATGACTGCTCTGCTAAGCTACAGCAGTATTGGATATGTGCTAATATGCCAGTGGCAGCTGATGAGTTTAGCCTTCTAATGAGAAGGACACTTTCTTGAATTGTGGATCCATAACTACACATGGAAAACTGGAGCATGTCTGGCAAACGGGAATTTAAGATCTGTGTAGGAAGGTAGATGTATGACTGCATCTGAGAAATGAGATTACTTCACCATACCTGATACCTAGCCTCATGTTTCTTCTGTTTTTTTCAAAATTTTTTTGTTAACTAAAGAAAACATTGCAGAGGAAACTCACTGCTTTGTTTCTTTTCCATATGCTGTGTGGTGCCTCACTTGACACTTGATAGCTAGCTTCTGAAAGAAGTCTTCTGATTTTCTTTCTTTTCCTTTTTCTTTTTTTCTTTACAGTATTGTAATGGTGTAATAATGTAGTTACATTTTCACATTTGTCTCTATACTGCCTCCAGGTCAGAGAATAAGTGAGGGTTTTTTTGCTGACTCCGACTTAAGTTTAATAAAATGTGAAGTTTGAGAAGCATGATACAATCTTTTTGCTTTCAACAATATTCTCCCCTCTCCATATCTTTCAGGTAAAGCACTCTGTCTTGTCCAGTCACACCTCAACAGAAAGGTATAACAGAAGTCTTTATTGTCAATATCTTTCTAATCTGTGTTTGGTGGTGTCTGTTCTTTCTTTATTGCTACTCTACTGTTACTGGATGCAGGCAGAATTGTATTGCTCTGAGCTGCCTATTTGGAAGCAGGTGAAACAAAACGAATCTGGCTCATCCCACTTCATGTCTCTTCCATATCAGCCCTCTCCCTTTCACTTTTCTCTGCAGTCCACTTGGTGTCTTACTGCTCAATCACCAGCCAGCTCTCTCCCTCTTCAGTGCTCCTTCCTGCGTTTCAGGTTCCACTCCATAAGATCATAAAAATCATTGATGATGAGCAGACTGATTTGTGGAGTAGGTGGCAATGATGTGTATTTTAAAGTACTAATGAGGTGATATTCTAGAAATTACAATACCTGCCTGCGATTTTCTTTTCTGTAATCATATTTTTTTGATTAGGTACCTTTTTAATAAAGGTTGTTGTAAACATACTTGAACTCTGCAAGCTGAGGTTGAGTCTTTAATCGTCTTTGCTGCAAAAAGCTGCCTCATTCTTGTTATTATTTTAGACAAGTTCTTTTGCTCAGAGCAGCCTGTGACAGCCTATAACTTCTGTCAACTATTTTTCTCTTGTTGTTTGTGTGTTCATAGGATGAAGCTTACCAAGCAATGCTTTATGCACTAACTTATTCTTTCCCTTTCTTCAGGCAGGTGGAATTGAACCGCTGTGAAAATGGCTGTGTAAAAGCAGAAATTAACCATCAAGAGCAAATGGTTATTAAAAGTCTGGAACGTTTAAACGTGGAAACAAATGAGGGGACTGGTGATGTTTATGTTGAAGATCATGTAGCAAAGGATTTGGCAGGTAAGTATATGCACGGTCTTTTGTCCAGGATAATTATTCTATAGGTGTAAATTAAGGAAGGAGTAGACTCCTTGTGAGACTGCTGATCCCTGACTCCCAGGAGAGGGAATATCTGTCTTGTAATCTGATACTGCCCGTTGCAAGTTTCTCAGCATAGCTCCTGCTGCCTTTGTTGGTGGCAAAATTGGGCCTGAATGGAGAAGGAAATCAAAAATTCTTTTTTGGCCAGGTTGAGGCCCTCCAGGTGCAGACTGATGTGTGTAACAAAACAGCCTGGCAGAGCTTGGACTGTCCGTGCGCTGTGGGCAGACACGTTATTCCCTGCTAGTATCTAGGGCTGCAGTGTCGGAAGAGGCCGTGGAAGCTGTGTGCCTGTCTGGGAGGGCTTGAACTTTTAGTCACTCTTGATTGTTCTGACAAATGTTTACAGAAAATGAACCCTTTTTCTGCAACTAAGAGTATCCTAGAAAGCATCTTATTTCTTCCTTTACCTTAGCAATAGCGTGAAACTTAGATTTGTGTGTGACTTCAGTAAAATACTGTTGAACTAATTCAGTATAACAATCTCTCCAATGTAGTTATTTTGTTAAGGGCTGCTGAACTTAATTTGGATAACTATTCATGTAACATGATTTTTGCTCATCCTGTTGAATGGACTGTAATGTTCTTGGAACAGTGGCTTTCTCTGCCTGGCTGTTATTCCAAAATATGAATGTGCAGTCAGTGAGTGAGCAGAAGTTTTTAAGCCCAAGTTAATGATGATAGTGATTTTGCCCTTAAGGGTTCTTTTTCGAGTTCTTCCCATTCTTGGGGTTGGTACTATGTAGTGTGGCAAGTTCCTGCAGAATAAGACACACGTATCACCGTTTAGCATAATATCTGAGTAAAACAGCACTAAAGCAAGGACATCAAACTAATTCAAGTCAGGTTGTTGGTGTCATTTAGCTACTATGGTTCCTGTGCACAAAAGAGAAAAGGCTACCCCCTATTGGTTACACACACTGGAGCTGCAGAGCTTTGCTGTCAGTACAGGGTGGAGTTAGGATGTGCAGGGCCATCCATACATGGTGGGCTGAACCAGCCAGCCCATGGACTTTGTTTCGCTGGTGGCTGTATCTGGGTGCTCCCTCTGACTCCAAGAGCTCTGCCCCCAAGAGCTCTGCCCTGTCTCTTTATAAAGAGATACTTTAAAAAGATACTTTTCCCTTCCTCTCCCCTATATTAAGAGCAGTCAGTCTTTAAAAGTGCTTAGTCTCTTAAGTCTCATAGCAAATTTCTCTGTCATTTAGGGTTTACGGTGTTTGAGTTTGAAATTTCAGAGGACCTGGGTTTTTGCATAGCACTCCTGTGGGGTCACTGCAGACTTGGGCTGTTTCTTTACTCCCCAGCCTATGTGGCTTGGTGGAGGACAGATCAGTGGCGTCACTCAAACTCTAGTTCCTTGGCAGAGACACTTTGCTTGTGAATGTCAGTGATGACTGAGGCCATTTTTATTCTGCCTTGAGGAGAATGGCTGGTCTGGGTATGAGGAGTTCTTTCTTCACCCAGCACCAAGTTTGTGCAGTGGTTCTGCAACTAATGGGGGACTGCTGCAAACCGGATTTCAGTTGTCACTTGGAGGAAGAGAGTTCCTTGCAGCTTGATCCCTTCAGCCACAACCTCAGTTCTGCTTCAGATCTCTCTCTAATCCTCACTGACACTTGAAAGTATTCCTTTCCTGGAAAGACAGGTTCACTGGGAAATCTTGGATGCTAGTTTGACAGTCTGGCAGCAAGATGTGCTGTAGCTATGGCTTGTATGATGCAGATGCTGTGAATCATTTTTGCTTCTTTACTTGTTCTCTGAAATTCTCCGTGAGGTCAGAAAGTCTTACCATGTATGGGATGTATATGAAAGATTTTCTTTCCTTTGTCTTCCTTGTACTGTATGTGAAACAGATGTACTTGGCCCCAAAGAAGAAATAAAATAGACCACAGTGGGGAAGAGGTACCTGGGATCTTTCTGTGGGAAACTTTAAAGATATTCATAGAAATCGGAGAGAACATAGCAGCCTTTGATACCATACAGGTGTCCATCTAAGCAGCCAGTTTGCTTACCTATCAGGAGGAGCAAACACGTCGCTCTTATTCTTTTGCTTTTGAAAATGCACTGTGGCACTTTAACAATACTAGGAAAGTTACAACCGTGTGAGAAGTAATCTTTCTTTCAAGGAGATGAGTCTTCTCCCTGCTGCACCAAATTGCTTCTTCAGTGCTCTTGTTTCTCACAAGACTGTCCTTGCTGAGATTGTGTGGGCCTCACCTGTACTGCACCCTGGTGCTTGGTCTGTCTGATTAAAAGAAATGGGGGGGTGACTGATTGAAATGTGGCCTGAGCACCTAACAGACCTGCGGTGAAAGTAGTGGTGCTGGCAGGGATGCTTTTAAACTTGCATGATCCAGATATCCAAGTGCCTTCCTTCAAATAGAAAGGCATCTTAATGAAAAGGAATAACAAAATGTGTATGTAACTGTTTACTTTTTTTGTTTTTCTTTTGTTTCCTATAAATGTTAGGCATTAAAGACAATGGAGAGGACAAGCTGCAAGCTGTAGAAAGCTGTGGTGCCCACAAGTTGCTGCAGTCAGAAACAAATTCTTTAAGTGGGTTGACTCTGTGTGAGGAAGAAAGAAATGAAAATGATTCTCCTACCTTCTTCAGTGTCATGAGCAATAGGTAGTACAGATATCAATTAAAAGGATTATTGAAACTTAATGTTAAGCCTTTAATTGACTTATTTTTAAGACTTTTCCGTCTATAAAGCTGTATTTACTGAGGTTATTTAACAAGACTGCCCACAGCACAGTAATTGGAAGAAGATATCTTTTGTAAAATTAGCTGTACAGAGTGAAGTGGGAGGTTTTTCCTTGTTTGTAATTGCAGACCTTGCTCGCACACCACCCAATGTGTGTTCTCTGCAGTCAGCTACTTTAACACAGTGAAACAAAAGCTATGTTGGTGGTTTCATGTCTATAAATTGTACCTCCATGCAAATGACTTGGACAGGAAATCTAATTTTGCTTTTAGAAGTTACACAAAAAGAATTGTTAAGGTAACAATATTTTCTGCTTGTCCTGGACACCAGGTTCAGTGATATTGAGCTGCGGGAGGAGGAGGGCATACCAACAGAGGAGTTCCTGGAGTCGTGTTATGCAATTGTGCCTGTTCTGGGTAAGCAGCTTCTTTTCTTCTGACTCCTTTTGGCTGCTACTAGCAGCAAGCAAAGGTGAAGCAGTTGGGTTGGAAAATTTGTTTCTTCACTGAAGTGATACAGTGGAACTTGTATCAACAGAATCAATTTGACTGGTACCAGAATATATTTCTTACCCCTTCACTTTTACGGGGATCCACTCTAACTTAGATGGGACCCACATATAAGCTGTTGGCAGTCTAGGTGTCTGTATGGAACAGCCATTTCTCCCTCTCAAAAGCGCAGCATAGATGCCTTACAGTCTAGTACAGCTGACAGCACACCGTCAGCTTTACTCTCTATTTGATTTTTCCAAAGACTTTGATCTCCAGCTAGCACAGCCCCCCACCAGCTTGACCCCTGCATCTAGTGGATGTGATGTCCCTGTGAGCATGCAGCCTTTTGAAAACTTCTGAACTGTAGGTCAGAGTATTTTAACACTTGTGGCAACTGGGATGGATTGGTTCTACACCAGAGAAAAACATCAGTTTGTCATTCATTTAGCATTCCCCTGCCATTTAGAAGGATTGTTAAATGAGTAAATGAAATTAATTTTTACTAAAACATGAGAACTGGAAAAAGACAATTTTAAAATATGGCCTTTTTTTTTCCCTAGACAAGCTGGGACCAACTGTTTTTGCTCCAGTTAAAATGGATTTTGTAGGCAACATCAAGGTAACAACTTATTTCAAGTGCTGATTTTCGTTTTTTAAACAGAATATCTATTTTAGACACTAGCAATCAAGAAACGTTGTGGTAGGAGTCAGCACTGGTAGGTTACTTAATATTTGATAATGTTACCATCTGTCAGATTAAAGCACTGAAATGCCCCTAATTCTGTTCTGACAGTACATGCTGTGTTTAATAAATCCAGTTGTGTGCAAACTTATAAAATACTTGATTGACTGCCAAGTAAAACATTGGTTACCTCTAATAAATATGACTGTGATTCTGAGCTGTATAGGTTATAAGTCATGATGTGATGTTAGGAATGTTGACTTTAAGCTGTAAAACAAATTGAGAGGTTGGGGGAAAAACCCCTGTGCTCAACCAAGTAGGAGGAGATTAATGCTTTAAGAAGCAGTTTCTCAGCAGACTGAGGCAGACCATGCAGGCTTGGTTCTTGTTCTGGAAGTTCTTCCAGCTTCACAAACCTTCGGAAGAACCTTCGAGAACCTTTGATACTGGTTATGAGACAAAATGTATTCATAGTGAGACTTTTCATAGCATTTTCTTTCCAAAAAGAAAATAAAAGCAAAACATGTCTTCTGGGTGTATGCTAAGGAACATTGTATACAATCAGATTTGTTTGGTTGCTTATCTTATAGAAGGTAGCCACTGGAAGATTGAAAATAGCAAGAGAAAAGAATGCTATTTAAAAAACTAAAACATAGAATATTTATTGTCAAGTGATAGACAGCTGCTCCTTTAAAGTAGAAGAAAAATCTATTTGTATGCCCCTTATACATTGTCTCTTTTGTTTGTGGGAGGAGTTGTGTATAGAAACTTGGGAATAAATTAAAACTATAGGCATGCTGAGGACCGCTAAGTGTAATTGAGAGTTTGCAGTGGTCAGAAGGTAATTTTGCTTGTAGTTGGAGCTCTGGGCAAGTGGGACTTTGCTTGAAGGGCAGTTTGAGTTAACTCCTTCCCTCCAGTGGGGAAGATGTTGTGTGAACTTCAAGCATTTTGTTGGACAGAAATGATAGGTCCCATGTAAATTTTTGCCTGAGATGCTTTATTTTTGTTGTGTTAGCCAGATGTGTCTGGGGTGTGCCCTGGGACAGCGTGCCCAGCGTGTCAGAGCAGCCATGCCATGGGGAGTGTGTGACATCCTTGGGAATCCGTAGTATCTCTTAGCAGGGAAGAGTCCTGGTAAGCAGGTGGTATTTATAGGCCCCTGTTGGGCCTTAAAAGGCCTAAAGCTTTGCCTGTTATATTCTTTCCAGAAAATAAACCAGAAATTTATAACCGACAAAGACGAGTTCGATACCCTTCAGAAGATCGTGCTCCACGAAGTGAACGCAGGTGTAGCACAAGTTAGGAACTCTGCTACAGAGGCTCTCCTGTGGCTGAAAAGGTAATGGCCTTGTATCTGCCTGCACTGTGAACTGCTGGTGCAGTGAGGGGCCTTTCACCAGTGCAGGCTTATATACGTGGAGCAGACTGTTTACTTCTCACAGGCTGCATCAATCTAAACTGGCCTGCTCCAAGATTAATGTGCTGTCTGTGGTTGTATCACTGCAGTTTTGCCAAAAGGCCTGAAAAAAACATATCAGGCAAACTTTTTTCCTGTAAAAGTGAAGTTACAGTGAACGACTGACTGATCCTACTCAGCTAGGGCATCAAGCAGATGATTTCAAGCTGCAGCAGCAATGTTTAGCAAAGTGTTTTCCCCTTGGACTGGGAAAGGGGCTGGAGGAAGTGGCTGCAGTTTTGTTCAGATTGAAATTGGCTCTGTAATTCTGAGTTTTATTGCACTTCAGACTTGTATTGCAACTTCGGGGGCTTTGTTATACTTTAGGTTACTTTTTTATAAACATGGTTTCTTTTTATTTCATGGGTTCATCCTGGCAGAGGCTTAAAGTTCTTGAAAGGTTTTTTGACGGAAGTTAAGAATGGGGAAAAGAATATCCAAACAGCTCTGAGTAAGTGCCAATTGCTTCACTCTTCACATGCTTCTAAATTTACATACTTGGCTACTTTCCTTCTTGTTTAGAACCTGTGTTTTCTTTTCTTCAGTGACTCGTGATGCAAGTGATCTCTAAGACATAACATTTTTGAGAACTGCAGTTTTTTAAAATGGCTGCCTTGACATGAGTTGCTACATAGCTGGTAAATGTTGATTTATTAGCAAATAAAGATTCCTTTACTTGGCCTACTTTTGGCAGAGGAGACAGTCACATCTTATGGAAACAAGTGCTTTGACTCATTCAAATTTCTCTAGTGGTTTGCAGTGGGAGCGCTCCCAAATGTATAATTGCTGTTTTGTTAGTTTTCTAATTCCTTGTGTGATTGGCCATCATTCTTTGAAATCACCTCTTTGCCAATATGGCTGTGAATTGCCTGCATCAATTAGAAGGGAGGTTGTAACAGAGAAGAAGGATTTTTCCAAGTACACAGTTTCTGACACTTTCTTTGTCAGGCTACTGGCCACACCAAGTACAAAACAAAATACAAAGACCCCTTAGACTTGATTTGGTTACTCCTGAGCAAGACCCTCTCTATATGCATGCAGTCTAATGTTATAATAATCCTTTAAACCAACTTTGAAACAGCTTTTTTTAAAGCTTTTTGTTTTAGCTTCTTTTACACAGTGAAGCAGTTGCCTTATAAGACTAGTAAAAAGAACTGCTACACTGAAGTCTGTAGCAGCTCTTGAAAGTGAGGCTGTAAATACACTTCTACCAGATATGGGTGTTAAACACCTTGGAAAGTGAAGGCCTTATTTGACCTTCTGAGTCTGAAGGCTTCAGCACGGAATTACTCCTTGAATTGCTCTGTGTCTGCAGCAGAGTCACGCTGCTGGTTTTTTCTACTTTTTCATTCCCTTTCTTCCCCTGAAAAGTTTCTGTATCTGTACCACCACTGCAGCTTTGGTTTACTGTTGGAGTTTTCCTCCATACAGTATTTTCTTACACTTTACATTTATCTTCCTGTCTGTTAGAACACTTACTTGCCGTGGGTGAGTTGAAGGAGATTTGACAGCAGAGCTGAGACCCCGGTGCAGAAATCCCAAATCTGTCATCTCCTTTCAGTCATAGCCTCAGTACTCAGAAACAGCCATTATTTACGTTGAGTGGCAAAAATATTCTCTGGAATAGTCATTTCTAACCTCTGAGTTCTCTTTGTGATGCAAACTTAAAACTGCCATGCATCTAGCTCTTGATTTTTATATTTTTTTCCTTTAAGACAATGCTTATGGAAAGACATTACGGCAGCACCATGGTTGGGTTGTCCGCGGGGTCTTTGCGGTAAGTATTTCTCTTGGCTGCTGATAGAGCTGGGGGTCTTGTTCGTGTGACCTTATGTTGTATGTAATTAATAAACTGTGTTAAAATTCTAAGCATTAAAATGAATAGATTCCTTTGCCAGACCTTATTTTCAAAGTGAGGATTGTGGTTTTCACTGTGTTTAGTGCTGGACTTTCAGGGTGGAGCCTGCTTTCTAGAGGTGAAACTTGTGTGCACATTTTTTTAATTATATGCTTTTGAGCAAAGTCTTGCAGGGCTATTAAATGAAGAAAAGAGGATTTGAGGTTGCTTTTTTGAAGATTGATCTCTCTTTGAATATGATGAGCATTCAGACAGGGTTAGCACAGTGTATGTGAGGAGTTGAAGTAGAATATGTTGGCTAGTGGAAATTTTTCATCCAGTCTGGCAGCTCCCCCTCGTGTCTGTCACTGGAAAATTATCACTGAAATCACAAAAGGAAAAAGGAAAACCTCATCCAGGCAATCATGACT
Source organism: Callaeas wilsoni (assembly GCA_013398955.1). Classification (NCBI taxonomy): domain Eukaryota; kingdom Metazoa; phylum Chordata; class Aves; order Passeriformes; family Callaeidae; genus Callaeas; species Callaeas wilsoni. The sequence goes on along the minus strand of VWPU01016568.1, from coordinate 227,058 downwards.
TTGACTGAGAGAAGCAGAATTGTTGGAGAGAGCGTTCTAAAGAGCATGTTGAGAATTTGGTGATGGTGTGTAACACTGGGTTGGGAGCTCCCGTAACAAACTATACTTTATTTGGGGTTTGTATTTAATTAATTTCTGATGTATTCAATTTATTTATACAAAATGTGATACACAGACACTTTCTAAAAGTCAGGCATCTCTAAAGATATCTTAAACTGAGGATCTACACAAAAATAACAAATAAATATGTTAAAAAGTTAGCTTCCCTTCTAGTTGTAATTCTCAGTATATGCATGTAGACGTGATTAAATTGAAGCTAAGCAGTCTAAGTGCAAAGAGAGAAGTCTTAGCAGTTTTTCATGGCTTTGGTTGTGTTTCTTTTCCCATTCTGTTTTGCAATCTAAAAGCTTTGTTTCCTCTCCCAGTTAGCTTTAAGGGCAGCTCCAACATATGAAGATTTTGTGGCAGCTCTGTCTGTAGATGAGTGCAATCCTCAGGAAGAAACATTTTACAAAGGAATGCAGAGGGACCTCAACATTTACTTACCAGCCATGGAAAAGCAGCTAAATATCTTGGACACTCTCTATGAAGTACATGGTTTGGAGTCAGATGAGGTAGTATGACTACAGCAAGACCACCTCTTAAAAATTCAGGGACTGTGTCTGTTAACAAAGATTTCTTCCATTTTGGTTTTGGGACATTGTTTCTGTTCATTGTATCTTTTCAGGTGGGAAGATTGTTGAGTGTTTTGGGGGAAGGGTATGTGTGATTTTTATCTTTTCCTTACGCTTGTGTTGCATTTAAATGCAGAGGTACTGTCTCTCTTTGGGTCACAACTATGTCCATGATGAATGTTTTTGACTGTTTCTCTTCTGCCTGTGCACCTCCTCTTCTCTTCACCTCATCAAAGTAACAGAGCAGAATTTGGCCTTTGCTGCTGTACCTGACGAGAGACCTGCTCATGCAGCAGAGCTGCTGGGTCATCAGCATGGCACCCAGACAGGTGCTCCTGGCTCTGACTCTCCCATTCCCTGTGCCCACTCCCTGCCATGGTGTAGGAGGATAGTGAGAGTTATTGTTACCCTGGTAGCAGAAGAGAAGGACAGCTAAACACCAGCTTGTAGTGAGGTGAGTTTGTCCCTCAATTTGGGTTGAAGCTCTTTAATGCAAATACTTAATGTATTTGCATTACATAAGTATTTATTAAATTCAATAAACATTTTAATCCAAATATTACAGAGATCTTCACCACATTTGTATGTGGCTGGTGGTCTGAGTGGCCCCAAGGTCTAGCCTTTGAAACAGAATGTTGTATTCCCTGACCAGCTCCCAGTATGTGCTGTGGTTTCCCTGCCAGCTCCTGCTAGTGGACCTCAAATTTGCTGGCACAGACTGAGCCCAGCTAATTTCAACAGTACTTTACACAAGCATTTGAAGATCATGTCCATCATCCTGGCTTATTAATGTTTAGGAGGGTTTTTCTGTTTTAGGTTTTAGGAATTGCTTAAATCAAATTCATGCAAAACTGTAATACTTGCTTTTGAGTACAGCTAGCAGTTTGAAAAGCAGGTATCATTAAAATCCTTTCTAGATTGTCATTATGGGCAGAGACTTCATGAAAGTGGACATGAAATGAGTAAAGCAAAGGGGAAGCTAGAATTTATGATGGAGCTATTAAACATGGGACCAATTAAAAATTTTGAATTTTGAAACTATTTAGAAGTGACTAAAAATTAAGACAGATTTCTCCTTTTTCCCATTTTGCTGATACAGATAAAAATGTGTTCCTTAGCATTGCTGCTATTAAAAATAATGAAGTCCTTTTAGTGAGTGATGCGGTTAGGGACAAAATTTCTTGTTGTTTTGATGACCAACTGTCAGAAGACTGCCTGTGAATTACTGACTCCCATTCAATGCATAAGCAGGTCTCTCTGTGTTGACCTAGGGCTTCAGATGGCTTTGTACAAAGAGCTGAGTTTAACTCATGTGCAGGAGGGGAGAAGACTGTGCTAGTGAGGTACTTAGAATTAGTAAGTTTTCATAAATACAGAGGGCAATGTTGCCATAGTCACAGAAGTAGTGCTGGCTTTTGCTAGGCTAAAACCAGTGTTGTCAGTAAAATGAATGTACTGCAGACCTGCTGCCCTGCACTGCTCTGTGACAGGAGCCTCTGCACACTGAATACTTGATCCTTTCTAAAGAGCCTAGCATTGTGAGCTTTAACAAAAGCATATGATACTGGAAGAAAAGGCCAACATCAAACTTACTGTATAAACAAAGATACCAGGACTCTAATTAGACATTTTCTAAAGTCATAGAATATGCTGTGTTGGAAGAGACCCAAGGGATCAGGATCATCAAGCCCAGCTCCTGGCCCTGCACAGGACACCCCAAGAATCCCACCATGTGCCTGAGAGCATTGTCTAAAAGCTACTTGAACTCAGACTGGCTTGGTGCTGTGACCATTCAGCTGGGGAGCCTGTTCCAGTGTCCAGTCACCCTCTGGGTGAAAAACTTTTACCTGGTATCCAACCTAAACCTCCCCTGACTCAGCTTCATGTAATTTCCTTGAGTCCTGTCACTGGTCACGAGAGTGAAGAGATCAGTGTCTGCTCCTCTGTTTCCCCTCATGAGGATGTGGAAGCCCACAACAAGGTCTCCCCTCAGTCTCCTCTTCTCCAGGCTGAACAGACCAAGTGACCTCCTCATAATGCTTCCCCTCCAGACCCTTCACCATCCTCGTGGCCCTCCTTTGGACACTCTCTAATAGTTTAATGTCTTTTTTTACGTTGTGGCACCCAAAACTGCCCCCAGCACTTGAGGTGAGGCCACCCCAGTGCAGAGCAGAGTGGGACAATCCCCTCCCTTGCCTGACTTGTGGTGCTGTGCCTGATGCCCCTCAGGACACGGGTGGCCCTCCTGGCTGCCAGGGCACTGCTGACTCAGATTCACCTTGCCACTGACGAGGACCCCCCTGGGCTCTCCGCAGTGCTGCTCTCCAGCATCTCATTCTTGTCTATGCACACAACCAGGATTGTCCTGTCCCAGGTGCAGAATCTGGCACTTGCCCTTGCTAAACTGCATGCAGTTGGTGATTGCCCATCTCTAATTTGTCAAGGTCTCTCTGCAGGGCCTCTCTGCCCTCAAGGGAATCCCAATTTAGCTCCTCCCAGTTTGGTGTTTTTGGCAAACTTACTTAGCATCCCTTCCAGGCCTGTGTCCAAGTCATTTATGAAGATGTTGAAAAGCACAGGGCCAAGGATGGAGCCATGTGGAACTCCACTAGTGGCAGGACACCAGCCTGATGTCACCTGAGTCACTACAACCCTTTGTGCCCAACCCATGAGCCAGTTGCTCACTGATCGTGTGACATGGTTATTGAGCTGTGTGCTGGACATCTTGTCCAGAAGGATACTGTGAGAGAGTGTCAGAAGCTTTGCTGGAGTCCAAAAAGATTACATCAGCGGGCTTTCCCAGATCAACTAAGTGGGTTACCCTGTCGTAGAAGGAAATCACTTTCAGCAAGCAGGACTTCCCTCTCACAAAGCCATGCTGGCTGTGACCAATGACTGCATTGTCTTTCGGGTGTTTTTCAATACCTCCCAGAATAATCCTTTCCATGATTTTACCAGGCACTGAAGTGAGACTGACAGGCCTGTAATTTCCAGGGTCCTCCTTCTTCCCCTTCTTGAAAATCAGACAATGCTTGCCAGCTTCCAGTCAGCTGGGACCTCTCCAGATTCCCAAGAGACTGTTTAAATAGTGCGACTTCTTGCTCTGTCATCTTCTCTGAGTTTTACCTATCTGTTGTTCCTAGGTACTCAAAAGGGATCAGAAAGGATCAGGTTTTAGGTTTTTTGGATTTTCTGAAATTAAGTAGTATGTGTGTGAGTACAAAGTCAAAACTTTTGACCAAAGCTCTATTCAATTATATCAATACTTGTAGTGCTAAAACTGATGCTGAGAGCCTTTGAGATTCAGTTGTCCGCTGCTTCTAAGCATGAATCCAAAGAAACCACCCCTGTAGGAGAGCAACCAACTTTCTACACTGTGTGGTTTCCTCAAGGTTTTCAGCTGTTCTGTGGGAAACTTCACTGTAACAGTTTTTAGCTGAATGCTCTGGAAAGATAATGGAGACCACATTTCCACAAAATATCAGCTGGGTTATGGGAAGACCAGGAAGAAATCCCTCTTCTCTAGAAATTAACTGTCAGATCATGACAAAAATTGCATTCCTTTTTGCTCTTAAGTTTTTCCAGTATCAGGAAAGCATATTCAGCTTAGAGTATTTGGAGGTATTTTTGGGGTTTCTGTTTTGTTTTGGTTTGTTTTTTAACTTGCAGAAGAACCACTATTTTGTTAGGTGTACATCAGATGCAACATTTGTTTCAAAAAGTCAGGAAGCTTTATTTTGTAGGTAAAGAACAGCTTCATTGGGCCACTAGCTCCAGTTACTAACTTCTACCATTCTTCTGTCATCCAACAAGCAGGGAGAGTGTTCCATATTACATATTCTCTAATCAGCATGGCATCCTGCCTCAGAGTAGGCTTTCTCATCTTGCTCTTCTGTGTAAAGTTGTTTTTTCTGAATTCTGCAATTGGTGCTTGAGAAGGTTGTTAGGAGACCGTGGCTTCAGGAGACCCCTCAGCTTGTTGTTAAACAGAGGCCTTGCAGAGAAGGAATTGAGCAAGGTCTCCTTGCCTTCAAAACTTGCACTTCACCATGCACTGATCTTGCAGGGCATTGAGCACTTCTGAGACTTCTGAATGCTATCTTTGCAGTCAGACCACCACTGAGAAAGAAACCCGTGCAGCATGTTGCAGAGCAGAACTCCCAAGTTACACCTCTCAGGGTGCAGTAGACCAGATGACCAAGTGGAAGCAAATGCACTGATAGACAACTCACTGTCTTTTTCTGTGGTGTCAGTTTGGCAAGCAGAGAGGATGGCATTTCATTAGAATAATTGTAGAGAACAAGCAACTAAGTTTTGGCCTTCAGATTTAGAATTGGAGAGAAGGTCGGTGTTTTCTGTTTCTTTCGTTTGGTTTGTTGATTAGTTAGGGTTCTTTTCTTTGTTGTGTTTTTTTTCAAAGGCTGACATTTATGAACAACTGACCTGCACACTGATAGAGATCCACATGACTCAGATAACAGCACCCTGGCTCTGTATACTTTACATGAAGTGCTATGGTTTCTTAAATTGCGCTAGTCTGAAGTTTTGCATCCCTTTCCTTTAGAAATGCTTTTGGCTGTTTCCTTCAATGTCTAACAGTTGCATATTCTCAGGGATTTTACTTATCCAAGGTAAAATAAGAGTAATCACAGCCTTACCCTAGGGGGGAGTGGGGCTGCTTTTTGTGAAGTTAGTATAGCTGAGCATAGAACTCTGATACAGCATATGACACGGGCACTGTCTGTCCAGTGTGCATCCTTGCTGAGATGTGGTAAATCCCAAAGCAATCTGATAGAAGTGCTATCTAGTACTGAATAATTGCAGTCAGCAGATGTGAATAAAGATCATGAACACATCTTTGTTATATAGTGTTATTGGCATTAGAGCAGAGCTCTCCATTTCAGTCGAGTTCTGCTTAGCAATCAGACACTTTTATTTATTTTATTTATTTAGTGTTTTTTTTTTTTTTAAACAAGCTGTGTTATGGAGCCCCCTCTGCTATTTTAAGACACTATACTCAGTTCCATATTGAATTTCCGTGACATTACAATTGTAGAATATGAACTGCATACTCAAGTGCTTTAGTGTAAACATGAGTCATTGAAATGTCCCATCTTGACACTGTTGTGCTGTGGATCTCCCTTTAACAGATTCATTTAAAGTTAAGGGCCATGTACCTTCACTTACAAGCTTTTTGTAAAGCATCATCAGGATTTAAGTTACAGCTGTTTGCTTTTAAAATCTTTCCTGGTTTGAAAAGTGTTGCTTGGTTGGCTGGACATGTAAAAAGTATGCCCAAAATCTGCCCCAGATGTTTGCAGCCTGCTTTGGCAAAGGGCCATTATATAAAAAAGTGTTACATATGTTCACATGCTGGACCTTCTAACCCTTTCTTTTCATTGTCACTTCAGCTTTTGTGAAAACCTTTAGGGAAGCTTAAACTGCCTTTCAGACACCAGGAAAGATCATTAGCATGTTCCTACCTGGCTGTCTTGACCTTTTTGTCCACCTGGTCCTTCCTTTCTGTCCATTGTCATCTGCTTTGTTACCAGAGCTGTTGCTGTCAGAGCAAAGCAGGATGTTTTGTAAGGCATGCAAATATAAACTTGGAAAATCAAATGGGAATTCTTTGGCAGGCAATGTAAATTGGGACATTTCAGACATGAATATTCTGCCTCATAGGAATGAAAGCACAAGGTTTTTTGGTTTTGTTGTTTTATTTTGTTGTTTTAATTTACTTATTTCTCTTCTCTTGCCTGCATAGCGCAGATAACAAAACAAAAGAAAAAAAAAAGCAGGGTGGAAATGACTGAATTCATGCCTCAGTGCTACCTTCTGTAGCCCCCTGGTGAACAAACCCTGCAAACTCCTGCATGCTCCAAGCAGTACAAAACCTCCCTCGTGCAGGAGGGGTGTCATAGTGCACTTACTGGCTCTGAGCAAACCCAGGCCAGAGCAGATCCTGCTCACAATCGACACAAGGATTTAAGCACTTGCTTTGAAGTTTTGACATAGGCGTATTCTTCACTTACTCACGTGTGCACCAGCTCACTGGCATGCTGTTCTTCAAAATGCAGTCTTAGATTGTCATTTTTAATATTCCTTTCTTGGTGTAAGGTTTCTCCCCCACATACTTCAGGTGTGTGAAAGCTGGATTTTTTAAATATGAAACTTCCTTGTTTTCATTTCCTGATTTCTGCTTAACACTGTGTTAACTTTCTTTTGCATTTCAGCATTCAAGGGGTCCAAAACTTGTTGATTCTTTTATTTAAAGCCATCTTGAAAGTTTGAGATTTATGTCTACTTGAAACTAAATGAGTAAATTGCATTCCAGAATACAATAATTAAACTGAAAACCAAGGCAGCTTGCTTTTATGGTTTCCTTTCCTATTTTCTTATTTTCAACTCAGTTTTGGGCATACATTTTTATCAATGTCAAGCTAAGCTTAATGTAAGCCTTACTTTGCATACTGAAATATATACATACTGAAATACATTTAAAGATGAAGAGAAGGTATATTGCCTCCCACTTTAATTTTACTGAATTCTAAGGGCTTGTTCGTGCCCCTAAAATCACCTCTCTCAGTGTGAGCTTTGCACAAATTGTGCTGTCATAAGCAGTTCAGTCTGAAATACTCTGAAGTTTCCAGTCTGCATCATCTCTCAAATCATACAGCATCTGTCTCTTCTTTTGGAGCATTGTTAAGACTTTTGACAGACTTTTATATTATTTCATTCTAATAAACTTATTTTAAATAAGCATGTTTTAAAATCTCGTTTTCTCCTTGCATGGATTTTGTTTCTTTTATTACAATATAGGGCCTAAAGTGCTCTTCAGGAGTGCATCTGTTACGGGTACTGTGTGAACAGTCAAAACTAGTATGTTTCTGGTTCACAGAAACTGCCTGTATGTATCTTTGTATGAAGAATGTTAAAACACATGAAGCCTGTTTAGACTGCAAGAATAAAAGCTGTGTCTGGCACATGGTTGTGGGTCCTTGGCCAGTGTAAATATGTGAAGATTGTAGCTACAGAACCCAGCTGGGCAGTGTGAAAGGGATTTATGTTTTCAAATTCCGTGTATTATTTGTCCTTGGACTTGAATCTCTTCCACAGAGATTTCAAAGACTTCAGAAACTCCCGTGTGGTCATCTTGAGATGGAGATGAGGACTGGTGCTCCTTAATGTGTGGGTGTAACATCTCCCTTTCCTCTCCCTTTTCTCTCTCTCCATCTAAAGACAGCATGGGCCTGACAGCAGATCTGATACCCAGTCGTGTCTCTCTAGCAAGGGCAAGTCCCCCTGTTAAATGGCTGCACCCAGGCAGAGACTGGGGCCGTGGCAGAGGCATTTTCTCAGCTGCAGAAGAGCCCTTGCCTGTGCCTAACCAGCCCTGTGGCAGGGGTACGATGGAGTGCATGTATCCTGTTGAAGCACCACTGTTCAGCCAGAGCTGCTGTTTCCCATGGGATATGGGAGACTGAACCCTTCTAATTGCAGCTGACCCCAGAGCATCATCCTTGCAAAGGCCAGGAGTTGTATTTGCCTCAATAAGGACTGAGCACGAGTCATCAGTCCCCTCTGCAAAATGCCTCGTTCTCCTGAAGAGCCACACACAGACCAGCAGCGCTGCACAGACAGGTTCTGATAGAAATCCCATGCACAAAAAGATACCTCCCAGGCAAGTGCCACCTCACTGCAACTTCTGCTGCTTAAGAAAAGCAAATCTGTTGCCGTTACTGGATCCCAGACAAACTGCAGAAAGAGCCCCAGCTTTGGCAGTATGCCATGTTTGTTAGTAAAGGTCAGGGGTTGTGATAGTGCCCCTGCAGGAATCTAGATCCATGGTTCAAAATAAAGAATGGTGTGCTGAACATGTAGGGTTCATAGGAACACATAGGTGCTGCTGTTAAAATGGGAAGGTCAAAGACGGCACATTAGATTCAGTAATAACCAAAATATCCTTAAATTTTTTTTTCTTAGGGTTCTTCTTTATGGATAAAAACTAGGTTTTCTGGTTTTAAGAGGGAAAGACAGTGCAAGCTCACAGCACCAAAGCTATGACCAATGCAATGAGGCAGAGTGAAATGTTCAGTGGGCTGGTTTCTTTTTAGCCCATTGGGAAACCCTGCTACTCTGCGGGCAGCATGGGGCTGGCATGCAGTTTTGCTGACCTCCAGGAAATATAAAGCTATTGAAATGCACAATATGGGACCATAATTCAGCACTACAGCAAAACCTGGAGTACAGGTTTTAAACATCAGTTTAATACATTTATGCAAAATTGTTCCCTGAATGGTAGCCATGAGGAGAAAAGTTTTATCATTTGACAACTAGTAGAGTAAGAATCAAGCACAAGTACAAGGACTGAGAAAAGGTTTTGCAGGAGATACTGCAGTACACCAGACACTTCCAGACATAGGTGCAACCAAACTGTCTGTCTGTCCATTCAAAAGCTTTTGTCCAAGATGTCACCATGTATTTTTTCCTAATATTTGAATACATTGACCCAAATATATTTCTTCATGAACAGATACTTATTTCACTCCTCCTGTGTGTAACACAGGTTTTAGATTTGTTTCTTGTGTATTGCCATTAAAAAAAGAAAATCAGCCTGCCCTGTCCTGCCCCTGTGAGGGGATGGTTCTCAGAGAAGCTGCACTGGTGGCACTGCTGATGCAACCCCCAGCTTTGGGAATTAGGGAAAAAGGCTTTTCCAGCTTCTGTTGTGTTCTTGCATTCCCCTAGCCTTCACCTTTTACCAGCCTGTATTTCTTTGCTGGTGTCCCGGCTTGCAAGGCCTGGTAAAATTTTTCCAGGGTCTTTCATTGTTTACCCACAGCTTTAGGGAGGTGTCACCATGAGTGGAGCAGTTCTGCCTGCAGCAGGAGGAGCTGAAATTGGTGATACTCATATCCTTCCAGAGCTGTCAGCCAAGGAGCTTCACTGAGATGCTGCTTCCCCAGTGGATGCTGGTGCCAACCAGCAGCATTTGGCTGCTTTCTCTGCCTGCACATCACTGCTTTCAGCAAGATGCACTGGTGTGTGGCCCATGCAAAGTCCTGCAGCAATGCTGAAGGGAGAACAGCTCACCGTTTTCCCAAAATCAAACAGATCTGAGGCTTAGAAATGCATTTTGCATCAATTTGTTTGTACCAGGGCTCCTGCTCCAGCTATGGCATTCTGCCAAAATAATTTCCAATCAGTTTAGCATCTGTTTCCAGTGTTGGTATCGCCGGCTCATCTGTAGTCTTCGAGACCAGACGTGCCTCACATAGTTTCCTATAGGTCATCGTTTTCCACTTGCTTTCTTGCTTAGCAGCTGGTACCCAACCTCTTCCTGCAAGCGGGAGGAACTGGGCTGTGCAGCCTCTGCTGCACTGCCACCCCTCACCCACCTCGCTCTCTCCCAAAGGTGACATCAGAGCTGTGGCCTCAGGTACTCGACACTGGCTGAGCCCAAGGCTCCACGTAGCACACAGTGAGCAGCAGCCAGCTTTCCCAAACCAACCAAGCAGCGCTGCCCCACGAGCAGGACATGGCTGTGTGCAGCGGGGTGCTGCAGATGTCTGTGAAACCTGCGCCCCTGCGAGCCCTGGGGCAACTGGGAGAGGCTTTCTTGCCAAAACCCCCCTCGTCAAGAGCAAGAGGCCTGCTCTTCCACAGGCTTCGTTCTGTGCCCCTGGCTGTGGTGTGAGGCACTGACAGTTCTGCCTCAGCAGATGTGCCAGCCGGGCACAGGGACCTTCTTGCATGTGCTTTTCCGTTTGTCAGGATGTACTCAATGTCCCAGTCACTCATAGGATCATGCCAGGACATTTCACAATTTATTTTCTTCAGTCCAGCTTACTAAATTCCCTTTCTTTGCCCACGAGTCTTTTAAGGATCTATATTCTCTCACCTTCAATCTACAGTGCACTCTCAGTATATAAATAGTCACTGTTACTTATACCCACCTCACACATCATCAGTCGCCTTGAGCCGGCTGCTCTCCCCTGGGGCTCAAACCAGTCCCTGGGCAGAATCTGGGGAAAACCCTGGGCTATTTCAAACCACTGCCATATGCTTCTTGTCAGCCAACCCAGAAGTTTCTTCATAGAGCACTTTGTTTACTTACATCAGTCTTGTGTGGAGAGTTCATCTATCCAGACTATGCTCCTTCTGAAATAGGACTCCCTCCTGCCCAAGCTCTTCCGCTTTGGATAAAGTAATTAAATATTAATTGACATTTTCTTAGCCCTATATCATGAGGCAATGTTCACAGCCTGTGAGTATGTAGCTGTTATCCATCCAGGGAGAGGATTTACCTGTCCACATTCATATTTTTTTTGTCTATTGACCATCTTAAATGGAACTCTGCTTTCTGCTCGATTGATGGAGATGCCTAAGAACACATAAAACCAGACTATTCCTACACAAATAGAACTTTTCAAAAATAGCTACTCGTTATCACCTTTTTATTAAAATAGAAAGAGACAAAAACTAATCTGCTGAGGGAGTCCTGCCTGAAAAAACTTTTCTTACGGGCTTCAAAGTTTGATGAAACCAAGAGAGGGTCTGGAAAGCTGCCTTTGTTTATATCCCTAAATAAATATCAGACATATAGAACCACATTGGTAAATCACAGCTGACGGGCATGTGTTCCTCAGCCTCGGTGACAGCCTTCAGTTGAGCCGCAGGTGCTGAGGGTGCGGGGGGAACTCCTTCCGCTCCCAAATCCCGATGCAATTCTGCAGTTACAGCAGAAAGTCATCAGCCTTCACGTACAGATGCGCTCACCAAGGAGACCACCCTGCCAGGAAACGTGGATATGAGCATTGCAAGCAAAGAGAGAAACCGGAGCCACCCGGCATCACCCCCACAGTGCTGCAGAAACCCACTCGGGGCCTTTTGGGGGGTTTGGCAGGATGCTTTAGCTCTCTTTACCCTGCAGCTGGAGCCCCGCCATCCTCAGGGCTGCAAAATACAGGGGCAGTACTGGTAGAGAGAGCAGGGGATTCCCTTTGCAAATGGCCTGACAGATACTTGAGTGCTGAATGCAGGAGGCATAAACACATTATTTGCATGTCCTTAGGGCTCGCTCCTCCCTTACCAATACCCAGTATAAGCTCTCTGCTGTCAAGCGGTTTGTTCCATAGGCCCATCGAGGCACCTTAATCCTCCCTGCCACGTGGTTGCTCCCTGACAAACATACAGGACATAGATGCTCATCAAATAATATGACAGCGTGGAGCAGAGGACAAATATTTGCTATCTTTAAGTTATCATAACAGCTCGGTCTCAGGCAGCATAAGGCAGAGCTTGCTGACCCCAGGCAGCAACAGGTAGAGCTCTCGGAGCTTTATTTAGAAGCTGTAGTTCTGCAGCCTTTCACACCGGATATCGTCTTGTTCAAAAAGTCCTGGCACAGATCAAGCCTCCCTGCCCTTCACTGTGCCCACCAAGACCAGCGAGACTACCAGCTTTTCCCCACTGGTCCCACACTTCTGCTTTGGGGTTGCTGCTGGGTTTGACAACCAATCTCTGCTCAAGTGACAGCAAAACAGTAACTTGTCGCTGCAGCCACCACGTGGTTTATGATGGTTTATCTGAATGTACTGGGGCATCAGAATTTAAACCCAGCATTTTATTGTACTTCACAACCAGTCTCCCTGTGGATCTTGGCCCATAATATACACATTTCAACCAGCCACTTCTAGAGAGTTCGGTTGCCTGAACTATTCTGTTTCTCACCTCTCATCAGTCATCCTCCCCTTTAAATCTGCTAAAGACTCAGAACCTGAGCAGTCCTCAATGTTCTCTTTCTTGTCACATCCTGTCCTCAGAGCAGTAGTGCCAGATAGGTAAAATGTCAAACCCAGCGGAAATGTGTAAAAAAAATTATGTTGCTGTAAAGCATCAGGGTTGCCAGGCTCCTCTATACTCCCATTTGTCCATCAAATAACCTCCGAGAGGAAGGCACGGGAAGCACCTGCCCCAAATGTCTGACTGGCTGAGCACAGCCTCTCCCAGCTCACGCATGATGAGTTCCATGGGGATACGTGGCTAATTGAAATGAGGAGGGCAGGGAGCAATGGTAGCTCTTCTCTTCCAGACAAAATTAGTCACTAAAGAGTTTCTGGGATCCCATGAAGTATTTGGGGAACAGATGGGGTTCTCAAGCGGTTCTCTCCTTGCTCCACCAAACTGGGGATGTTCTGGTTAGTAGGACAAAGGAAAATAAGTGTTAAATGCCTGCATTTCCACGGTGTAAGTCAGCACTCTGTAGTGGTTCAGTGGGAAATTCCACTGGGTGTCTCTTCCTCCCAGGAGGGTGACAGTGAGTAACTATCAGCACTCATCCCCCTGTTTACCCTGCAGAGGATGCTACGGACCCTGACAGGGCTCTGACTGCTCTTCAAGATGAATTCTGAAAGCTTCCTCCACACCTGGCACAACGGTCAAAGACATCTTGTCATGGGCTTGAATTTAATGCTGATGTCAGTTTAGTCACTTATTAAATGGTGACACTTTAGACCAGCTAAGAGAGGGTCATCAGTTGCCAAGTTTCTAAATATACTAAACATGTGTGAGTAGGTTAATGTTACGTCCTCTTCCTCCTGGCTGATTTATTGTGCCATTAACTCAGATTCCTGCTCTGTCGAACCTCTGTGTTTGTGTTATCACACACCAGCCAGGCAGGCTCCCAGCTGCACCTGCACAACGGCTCAAGGAGTGCTTTGTCCTTCCCTGTGTCCTGCAGAAGATACCACCAGCAGCATTAGCCCTGGGGACAGCACTGCAGACAGCTTTTCCTGAAGAACATGAGAAATTCTGATGCTCATGCGGCAGCCTGAGGCCCCTTCCCACCGCAGCCACACTGGCCAGAATGGCTCCTGCTCCATGCAATGCCCTGCTGCATCCCTTAGCTTTGCTATCAGTGGCTTTGATGGGTTCAGCTCCATCATTCTCCTTCCCACTCCTTTCCAAATAAAATCCTGAGCAGCACTCCATGCAGGAGGGCTACTTGCTCAGTAGTGTGTGGGAAGGCTGCAGCGAAATATGTCTGTTTAAACCCTCTTCTCTGTCACTGGAGAAGATTATGCATCCAAACCGGACCCTCCCTCAGATGCTCGGGGAAACTGTCAGAGTGAATTAAAAGCTGTAAAAGGCCAGGGCTATAACTCAGTGCCTTTTAAGTGCCAAGATTTTATCGGGACGGAGGGAGGGAAGTAGCCACTAATGTAATTTCCATCAGGAGTACACTCCTCTAATATAATTTGGCCTGGCCATCCTTTCAAATGCAGCCTTCCCTGGCTGGGCTGGTTCAGGCCCATCCTCCCAAATGCCCCAGTAATTACTGATGCAATGAAAGCATGTGCCCAGGCTTTGCTCTGGCCTTTTCAGCCCTGGAGTGACACCAGCTTTCTGCATAGAGCACATTGCTGGGCATGTAACTAGACATATTAATATCATGGGGGTTTTTCACTGACTATGTTCATTAAAGACACAAATGGCTCATTTGCTTTGGCTTTGTTCTTTTTTTCTCTTTGGCTAAGGTCTGGCAGTGCTCTAATAGTCTACAAGTTGTACAGTCTCTTATCAGATTAATAAGCATCAGCTACTCTGATCTAAATTCCTCATCCAAATTTTACATTCACCAGTTGTCTGTCCTTTTGCTAGTACCTTATGCTGCCTATAGCAGAGTTCAACAGCCCATTATTCTGTGGTTTCCTTGCAAAGGGAATGGTTTCCAGGGAAGGGACCCTTGCTTTGCCATATCCATCTTCTTAGGCAAAAGCTATCAGAGAAAGAACTTGAAAGTCTTTTAGAAAGTGCTCTCTTTGCCTCACCCTTTGTGAATTAAAACAATATTTTCCCAACAGCTCTTTAAAGACCTCCTTGCAGCATTGTGCAGGATAGACTTAAGTATCATCGAAGAACCACAGCACAGCACTGATTTCCTTCTCTTGGGTTTATTTTGGTCATCTTTTTAAAATACATCTCCTGACTGTATGTGGCAGCCAAGTGTATTGAGTTGTCCGCAAAAGCAGCTAACTGGGGACTTATTACTGTTATTCCTCATAAACAGCTGGTGCTCAAGGACAGTGACTGTTCCCTGGGGACTCGCGCTTTAAGGATAACCATTAATCCCATCTCTCCTTGTACAAATGAGTGGGGCTGAAGAGGGAAATGCATTCTACGATTTTTAGATGGTAAGAACCATGACCAAGGGGCTTTGCTGTGACATATGGCAGGGCTGTCACAAGCAGAAGATGTTAGAAAAGGGATGGTGTGAGAGACTGAAAGAGAAGCTGAAGAAACCCAGCAGAGCAGCAAGGGCGTTGCAGAGTTTTCAGGAGGCTACAAAGGATATGAACTTTGGTGCCTTTAGAGGAAATAAAGAAGTAAGAAAGAAGGAGATGAGGTGCACGGCCAGATTTATGGGCAAGGACAGCCTTGACAGCTATGATTTTGAGTGGTTTGACGGGAAGGGAGAAATGACATAGGCATTTGGGTGCCAGAGAGGTGAGTGCCACAGAAGCTGAGTTTTTAGAAAGGACTGGCAGAAAATAGACTCACTCATTCTCTGTCTGTCAATACTCTACCTTTTGCCCTGGGGACAGGCAGCACTGCCCTTCTCTGGAATGCCCTGTTATACATGAAAGCCTTGGGACAACCGGCTCGCAGGTTGCAACCGCAAGGCAGAACCTCTTCTCGAGGCCTGGGTGCCAGTTTCCAGGAGCCAACATCACCAGGTGCCAACATCACCATTCTCATTGTCCATCAGCACTCCAGGCTGTTGCTTTCTGGTTCGCAGCCATCAGCTCAGCCTCTGATACAAAGTTACAAAGCAGCCAGTAAATACATTACCAGGTAGCAGGAGGAGATAACCCCCCAAACCACAGGCCAAAGCCTTATTAAAAAAAAGTACATTACAGATTCCAGTCAGAAGTCAGTGGAAGTGGAGCTGTTCTGCCCATGGCGTGTTGCAGGGGTCTGTTTGGGGCCGAGCAGCAGCAAGCCCAGGAGCAGGAATGCACAGTCACACTGCCAGGCTGCGCGCATGTCACTGTGCCCACACAGAGCCAGATCCCATGGCAGGCAGGGAGAGGCAGCAGGCATGGGAAAAGAGGTGTTTTTTCCCTCCCCAGTATCTTAAACTAGGTAATTATGTTTAAAAACCGTGCTGTTAAACCCAAAATTAAATAAGTGAAATTGTGGACGTAAGGGAACTAAGGTAGAATGATTTATTGACATGAGCTGCTAATATATGCAGTAGGTAATTACATATATTTAATAATATATTACGTGCAAGCTGGATTTTTTGTATACATTAATACAGTGCATGGCATGATGCTTTGTACTTGCCTAGAGTTGCATACTAATCATTAGAAAACTTTCCCACAAGCATTTGCTGCTGCAAAAGTCCGACGAACTGAAATACTCCAATTAACTTTTGAACCAGTCTTGGCACAATGCGTAAACTTCCCACACTCAAAGAAGGAGGGAAGATAATTTGCAGCAGACCAGGCACCACCCAGCTGAAGAAGACCCAATTAATGATAAATCAGCAATGTCAGAAATGAGGGCAAAGGATTTCTTTTGCAGCATTTTAAATCATATATACTTTACACCTTCTCAGGTGTTTTGCTCATGCTTTGTTGTCTGAGGGGTACAAGACAGTAACAGTAGTATGAAACTTTTTTTTTGTTTCCTTATATTTTACATTGCTTTGTCCATTTAAAATCCATGCTTTGCAAATGTTCTCAGACTGACCAGACTGATAGGGCCTTTCTGAACATGTGCAGCACCGTAGTTTTACCTGGGTGATCACATCTCCTGTTTACATATTCTATGATCCATGCACGTAGCTTTGTCATTTCAGTGTCTTTCGGAGGTAGGAGCTTTTCATTAAAAATGATTCAACTGAAAACTGAAGGTGAAAGGCCACTGGAATTACCAAGCTTCTCAGAAACACCAGCCTTTTCTGGGGCTGAGATGAACTCCTTGGAGAAGGTGAGTAGTTCAGATGAAGTGTCTCCAAGCCCAGGATAGTAACATCAGCAGATGCTGCCAGAGGTTCCGCTGGAGGAATGGCCAGCAGGACTTGCTGCTCGAGTGTGTCTGTCCTTGAGGGCCTCCCAAAAACCCAACACCTGCTCCTCATGGTGTGATGCTGCTGGAACTCGCTGCTTGCACAAGCACAGGAAATTAAAAAGGCAGCTGTGCTAGTGCCCAGATTTCCAGAGTTTGTGGCAATTCTCTTGTCCCAGTGGTTCCTGGACCTTTTATTAAGACCTCAGTTAAAAAAAAAAAAAATTAAAGTGTTGAACTGGGCTACAAATGCTGGTAGCTTGGCTTCATAGCAACATAAATAGCCCAGATGAGTGACAGTCATGAAGACTACACGAATTTTCTTTTTTTTGTTGTTAATCGGTGATTTCAAATAACACTTTATATATGCATAGTTAAAGTCTTCTAGGTGGGTGGTAAAAGTTGCATGTGTTTCTCGATTGCTTTAATGCATTATCATTATAACACAACATCCACCTTTATCTAACCTTTAGAGAAGTGCCAGTGTCAGTGCAGCTGTTGCAGTGCTGTCACTGGCACAGATAACTCACACATTTCACGCAGTCTTGTGCAACATTTGCCACAAAGCAGAAAAGAGTGGCTTGTGTGAAAATAATGCCTAGTTTAAGGCTTTTAGTCCTGAATTCTGCACATTCTTGGTTTCATTTTGTGTTATAGACTCTTCGTCACATAACATTTAATATGCTTTCCATGTGAAATTTGCTCTTTACTACTCACTAATAAATAAGTACATAATTACCCTGACTCCAATCAGAGCCGATATAGTTGAATGACCTTCCCAAAAAACAAAAGCCACAAGCACATTGCACAGCATGACTGAGCATCCATGAACACGCTACTCCGCGGTCTGATTTACGGCGATACAAAAGCGAGCACATACACTGGGGTACACAGCAGCGGAAACAGCGAGGGACAGAGGGGGAGGGAGGAGAGGCTAGAACTGGGAATTGAATGATGATGGTCGGGTGGACAAGGGGCTGCAAGTGTAAAGACCTTCCAGTGTGGAGACCAGAGTGAAGACAATGTGAACATGGCCATGGTTTCAGGCAGGGAGCTGATGCTGTCCCAGCCCACAGAGTCAGGCAGAGCCCAGCCAGCTCAGCACAGAGGAGAAAAATACAGAAATATGTTCCTTCTTCATCTTTCCTCCTTGTCTGATTTTCTCCTGGGAGAGAATTTCTTGGCTGTTTCACAGTTTATTTGTCCAGTTTGTCCTTTGTGGTGTGTTTTGCAGGCCTCCTGTGACTGCTTGTAGTGCACAGACACACACAGATGATGCCCTTGCCTGAAGGTGACGTTAACCAGCTTATTTGGCTGATTTGCTGATTCTGAAAGAACTTTAACTCCTTTGACCAATGAAGGAGCATTGGTAACCTTACAGGTAACCTGAAGTCATCTCTTGCAGATACAACACTTGCTAAATTCACATTGTAATAAAAGATAAAGTCCCTCTAAACACCGCATCCAAGATATGCTTTGTGTTTATGCAGAGAGGGGTTAAAGACAAAACCCCTGAAGAGATTATATTTGGGTTTAACAGTGCTAAGTTGAGGTAATTGTTACATGATATTCCTGGTTAATGAAACTCAGCTTCCAGTAGTTTAATGTTGCTTTTGTGATGGAGAGCCAGTTGCCATCCGCAGCCGCATGGAATTTCACTGGCACATACTGTTTGATATTTATTTCTCTGTTAAGACAGGATGCCGTGGTCCTATTTTTCCCTATCTGACGAATTCATAAAAAAACAAATCTCAAAATGGCCATCAGCAGCATGATGTGTCTTTGTTTGTTTTCACAGAGGTGGGTGGGGTGTTTTCTTGTCCCAGTCCTTCTTAGATAGGTGATAGTGTAGCACCTAGCACCCGCTATGCGTGGGATGCTCCCCACCTCTGCTCCCTTCATGTGAAGTATCGACACTGTGTGGAGTCAATGTAGCAGTAAGAAGTGCATCGCAATTTTCCGTAAGACCTAGAATAAAAGAGAGTATCTCAGTTTCAAAGCATGGTATAGTTCACTCACACGGTTTCTGGATGTAACTCTCTGTAGGAGTGAAGAACCTCAGAATATGCATATGCAGCAACATATGGGAAACAAAATAGGAGGGCAATTGTCATCAGTGCTCGACTGTGTTCTCCTCTGTCAGCAAAACAGGAGTCCAGGAGAAACTAGGACTTCAAGACTTAACTCCCAGTAGTGTCAATTTAAAAAAATAAAATCCCTATTGGCATCAGGACTAGAGCATTTAATGGGGGTGGATGCAAAAGGTCCTGGCGCTCACCCATGGGAACTGTGGAACGAAATATCTGAGGCTCTGAGTTAAGTGTTTTTCCAGTTACACCAAATAGCTCCAGCAGGCGTGACTGTGCCTGTCCTTTAACTTATTTTTCAGGTACTTGAAATAGTGAGACTGACACATTCCCACATTTGAAATAATTTTTTAAAAAGTAAATTGAAGAGTCCTTGCAAAATAAGGAAAACCAGAGATTTTGTTTTTCTACAGACTTAAACTGAGCTGCAGTGACTCTACCTACTGAAGACCTGACCAGAGCTGTTAATAAGAATTTAAATGACTTTTTATTTGCTGGCATGTCTAAGTGAATAACCCATCCACAGCATCAAGCTGTGCACTAAGCAGCTTTAAAATTATGTCCTTGGATAACCCACATTCTCAGACCAACATAAAATCTGAAGAGAAGGTGTGTGAAACAGGAGGAGGGATCTGTGGGCTGGAAAGAGTAAAAAATTGGAAACTCAGCTGCAGCAGAGTTCTTGGAGGAAAGGTTACTTGGGGGTAAAACTCCCATGGGAGTGCCATGCTCACATACTCAGCCCACTTTCTCATGATTCACAGCTTTTTCTTTAGTTTGGCAGATAATTTGCAGACTACACACAAAAATAAAAGATCTCAGTTGCTCTTCACAACTTGAATATACACGCAAAGTGAAATTTATAAAATTTTTCTCAAGCTTTTGTGGTGCTCTCTTGGGCACCAAACTTCAGACTCTTAGAAGGGAATAGTTTTCACAGTAGAAAACAGCTCCACACTGTCTGAAGATGAGGTCTCTGTAAAATGTTTCAGTTTTGTCAGGTTTACTGGTATGGATTTTAGTAATCTCTTATACCAGAAGTGCTCCAACAATTACAATGGAAGGATTATCACAGCACTAGATTTACAAAGACATCCTGTGGTTTCTTATTCCTGTCAATTAGCACATTATTGTTCCCTGAATGATGAGGGCTCTGCGCATAATTTAATTTGCAAATTAAATGTTTCCTGTTAGCCAGTAACAATACCTGACAGCTAAATAGAGATGCTGCTCTTGGAGGCAAAACGCTGACCAGAGGAAGCTGCCTAAACAAAGGCACAGAAGGCAAGTCAACAATAAGCAGATGTTTAAAATGAAGGGCGGTGCTACGCAGATGCATGGCTTTGCATCTGCTGGTGAATGAATTCCCTGTGTCTTGGAAAAGCTGACAGATGACAGCTCCGTGCAGGAGCAAATACACCCCTAGGGTGCCCATTAACGGGAAGGGCAGCAGGAGGCCGGTGGGAGCCGGTGCTTTGGTTGGTGCTGTTTTCTTCCTTCAGTGTGATCATCTTCTCATGGTCTTTCCTACTCTTCTTATGCTATGGCTGGACATCAATGTGACCAGACGAGGAAATCTTGGCAAGAAACAGGCAAACATAGATCTACGTGACCTTCATTTGTTTTGTACAGTAAGAGGCTTGTACTTCTTGCTGAGAAATGAGATTTAGCCCTTAAAATCAATGATATACAGAAATAATTTGATAGACTCTTTCTTCCCTGCTACTTGCAGTGGTCCCAGTGGAACAAGGTTAAAGTGGGTGAGACTCTTCTGTTTCAAAGCTGGCAAAGAGAAAAAAGAAAGGAAAAGCACACACAAAAAAACCCCCCATAAACAAACCAACCAAAAATCCACCAAACCAAAGTGAAGACCTCCTCTTACATACCCAGGAAGGTATGTTCTGCATGTCAAATATCCAAAATCCATCCCATCGCAGTCTTCAACCCCCTCGTGCTTGTAGCCATCTCCGCAGTAAGCACGGCGGCACCCTAGTGAAAAAGAAAGAAAGAAATACCTTCCAGGTGCTTCATATGTAAAAGAAACAGGTAAGTGGAACTAGTTTTTTAAGGGTTAAGTATAAAACAAGATATTTTGGGGAGGGCATTCTGTAAGGACTGTCTTAGGAGGAGCAATACTCTTCACTACAAAGAATGTGCTTTTTTTTAGCCTAATTTCACTGACCAAGGGAAAGAATGTATAAGTACTAAAAATAATTACTACAGAATCACTAATTACAAGAGCATTTATTCTAAAAATTATTATGGCCATAGATAATTACCAATGAAACAAGTTAAAGGAAACATCAAATACAGTTAACATAAATGATGTGGGGAGGTCACAATCTCAAAAAAATACTCTTAGTTCATTAAGTGGTTTGAAATCCCCAGCCTAGACCTTTATCCAATTCTGCACAATATCTGTGTTTGTCTGCTGTGAGTTTCCACATATGAACAGAATTATGCAGCCTGTCTATAAAAAAAAAGGCATATAATGGTTGCGAAAACCATGATTTTTTCCACTGCTGACTCCTACTGACTTGAGCGTGAGTGGGACTTGTCACATTTTTTCATGGTGACTGACATGTAGGCTGCAGTAATTTGTGGATTTCTTTGCCATTTTAGCAATTGGACTTTGATTTTGATATTATCAGCACATTGAGAATGACTTTCCAACATGAACAAATTCATTTAGTTAAAATCCCTTTGACATCTTCTGGGAGAATCCACTGGTGTTAAGCAAAGGATTAAACAGACACTTAGGAAGAGGGAGTTTATAAGAGGCTAAAGAGTGTTATTTGCGAACAGAAATGATTAATTAATTGCACCAAGGATATGTTTGTCAGAAATTGATCCTTCTAAGACCAGCAAGCCTTTTTTACAATAAAATCCATTTAAAGTTTGGTTAGCTTTTTGCTTTTGGTTTGGTCACAGGAGAAGAATGATGACAATGTGCTCATTTCCAAGTAACTCAGTGAGGACTCATTGGGTCACATCAGTGTCAGAAATCTATGTATTGCAAGGCCTCCACTGAGGCTTTTCCCAGTGCATAGTACAGAGAACACGATGTGCCCTCAGACATATAGTGTAGAATTTTGCAGGCATTAGAACTAGTGAACATTATGTTCCCTCATGGTTGTTCCTCATGGTTGATTGCAAATTCTAATTTAATCATTTTCTCATGTCTGGAAACAGGAGAGATCCTGCTGTCTCTCTGGAGTACTCTGCAGTCAGACAAGCTTAGAGGGGCTTTTATTTAAATGTCTCCCAAGACCTGTTGAAACTGAATTGCCTTCCAAATCTCTTTCCTGTCGTCATTGAGAAGTTGGCTGGCATTCCTAAGTTATTAAGGGGAAGGGTGGTGATGGACAGGTGGATGGAGAAACTCGCATAGGGCATGGCTGCATACACCCCATTTTCCAAGTCAGGCTAAAAAGTGGAGAGATATATAAACAAAAAATTGCATCTTTCAGGGCTGGGTGATACTGTTCTGAAATGTGAAGAAGCATCCCTTTGCTAGGAACAACAGAGCACCAAACCTCCTATGGGGAGATGTAGTGCTGTGCTCTGGGGAAGGATTCAAGTTGTAAAAGTAACTGAGAGGAAGAAGTGAAGGTTGCCACAGCTGCTTGAATGCTTATTTACTTTTTGCAATACACAATCAGCAAAATGGAAGGAAGTATGGAGTAGACATGAATTAAATGCTGTATAAACGTGATAGTGAAGATAGTGGGTCGACATCTTCCCTATGCAAGTGAATAACAAAATCCAAAGTGGTGTTTCTGGACTCAGGATCTATTTTACCGCAAGAAACAGCCAGCTTCAGTGCCTATCTGTGCTGCACTGCAAAAGTGGGCTACAGCTCTTAGACAGAGAGCTGGCAGCTCCCAGGAAAGGTGTGTGTGTAAAGCAGCTGCTGGATGTCGCCCCCAAAATGCAGTTGCTCTGACTCGGCAAGGATGCACGAGAAGTGCTGTTGTCACCTCTGTCCTGTGCTGGTGCATGCCATCCACCTGCATGAAGGCCTCGGTTTTCACCCTCTGGCCATTGTGCCTCCCTTTCCCTGTGCCTGCACTTGATCCACAAAGCGCACAAGCTCTCCTTGCGTGATTTAGACAGCAGTGCACCCTGTGGAAACAACTAATGCAGCCTCCGCAGTAGCAAGAAGCAGCTCCTGTTGCACCGTAACTTACTTATACAGTCATCAGTCACAACTGCATTGCCGTCGTCGCACTCTTCCCCATCCTGCACGATCCCGTCTCCACAGGTACCCCCATCCTCGAAGCGATAATCCACGGGATAGAAGGGGGTGAGCTGACCGAGCAAACACACAGTGGTTACTGAACCAGACCAGCAGCAGCCTGGATAGCAAGCAGAGGTGAAGGGCTCCTGGGGGCAGATCCCACAGCCAGGTTTTCATGTCTTGGTATTTGTTGGTCAAAGGGTTTATACAGGATCTGATCCAAAGTCCAGTAGACCCAAGAAGGATCCTGCTGCTAATTTCAGCAGGACTCATATTAGCTCCTTGAAGCAATAAGGAAATACATGAGTTTGGTTTGCAGGGTTTTTGTTCTGCAACTTTGTACCCTGGTGAGTTTTGCCTTATTTTGTATTAAATAAAAACTCTCTTTACCACTGTAATTCCCTGAACTCTGCTTCAGTTTGTTCACCAGTGGAACCTGGTTCACAGGGAGGTTAGCAAAACCTGCAACACTGCTGAGTTAATTCCTCAGTAATTAAGACTCCTGTGAACAAAATTCACAGAATTATGTACCGTTGTGGCAGTGTTCAAAAATAGGCTTTCCCCCCCTTTGATTAATTGGTTCTGTATGACACCTTAAGTACAGAAGTATGTTCTGTATTTCAAAATGAAGCATACACTCACGAGTTTTCTGAGACCACAGTCATATTTTCACCTGGACTGGGAGCCATCCAAAGGTATCCTTGAAATACAAAGATCTCTGATCTCTTCTAAAAGCTAAGGCATTTTCGGTGTTTAACCGGTCCAATTCTTCTTGATTATTCACCACAAAAATCTGGGGCACAGAAAAAGAGGTGATGGGTAACCTTCTCAAGAAGTTTTCTGGATTGTTACAGAACCTAGTTTGGCATATGTATCTTCAAATAGGTAAATAATACCCAGAAAAAGGGTTTAGTTGTCTTCAGGAAGAGAGGAGGTAAGAACCTACACCCACGGAAAGAATGGTATTTCCTGGGCACCTATGTCTCCAATTGCCCCTGTTTTGAAATGCACATGCACAGGTAAAAATCATACAAATACGGGTGCACAATCACTGCTGAGAAGAGCTTTCTGATGCTCAAATGGTTTTATGCTGAACCAATTGCAAAATCTAAATAGGCTTAAGTGCTTTTTGTGTATTGACTTTAACTTTTTAGGCACATTTGTGGCTACAAAATAAATAATACATGGTGCAATACAACCTTCACTTAACTTCTACCACTTTGTGCTTTCTTTAGATTTAATTGGCACTAAAATGCATGTTTCTTTATATGCATACGCTATGGTCTAAAGCCAAGTCTTCAATTACACTTACAAAAAAAATTAGTTCAAAATGGAAAAATTAGGGCAAGCTGCTCTCTTACCCATTTTTTTAATGTCTCGGTCACTGAAATTGGATGTAAGAGGCATTAGGAAATAATCTCTTCCTTCAGCAGCTTAATCAATTCAATTTTTTCAAGATTCAAGCAATTTTTAAATTAAGAAAAAGCAAATGGAGTGTTTCTGAGTAAATGGATTTAGGGCTGAGTCTGATTCTCACCAGCATAAACAGAATTGGCTCTTTTGAAAACATGGTACCCTGAAATTTTTACATAGCGGAATATTCCCATAACCCTGGACAAAGGCCAGTTTCATTAAAGAAGCATTGAATAAAAATGCCTTCAGCTTGAATGAAAGAAAGCAAAGAAATAGGAAGCCAGCACAGAACTGATCCTGTAATTGTGTTCAGGAGCTCACAGCCCAGCCCCTGAGCTCAAATTTCTCTTGAAATCAATAGCAGAGCTGTGCTGTCTCACACTATTACAGATATCAGCCTTTAAAATTGCACAAGATTTTAAAAATGGGGTTAATCTAAACCAGTGACAGAAAAACAGCACTTTGTTTCGCAGCCTCTGCCCTCCTGTGGCTGTGCTGGCACTGGAGGAGCTGCTGGGTGCGTGGGTGATGGCACTGAGGATGTGCTGCCTTGGCAAACCACAGGGCCAGGGCACAGAGCACCGTCTCTGGGTCTTTTCCGTGTGCAGGTACAGAACCCTGACAAGAGTTTCAAGTGGTCCAAGACAGGCTTCAAAGCTGCAAAATGGGGATCTGAACAGAATAAACAATAGCGATGTTTAAGCTCCTGCTCTTTACACTCGAGGGAATAAAACAAATGGGGCAGGCAGGAAGACAGGGACTGCTGCTCTGGAAGTGCCTCATTTCCAGAGCTAAGCCTTGCCTTTTTGCCATCCCACATTCCTAGCAATAAAATGGCACTTGGGGGCTCATAGTGATAGTGTATGGTATTTTAAATACTTACACTCTCGCTACTATCTTCTAAGATCTGATGTGAAACTGTGTCTGATGGAGAAGGGGGGCAATAAGACCTACGCATTAGATTGCGAGCCTTAAACCTTTTCCTGTGAATTCTCCAGGCTGCAAAGAACGTGATGGTTTTTTTACATGCAGTGTGGTGTGATATGCACCTTTGTTTCAACACGTTCATTTCTCACCGTTATGTTTTCAGAACAACAGCAGGGATTTTTCTAATGCAACGCAGCCAGGGATGAGCCACTAGCTGACACGACTGCAACAGACTCGTGCAAAAGACTGAGCTCAATGACCCAGTTTAATGGACGGTGTTGTCAGTGTGTCCCTTCCACACACTGTAACAGCTTTCTGACAACGTGACAGGTGGGGCTTGAACCAAGCTAATTACTGCTTATTGTCATTCAGAGACAACTGGACACCGAACCGCTCCATGAGAGGGGTGGCTGGGCTATGCTGACACACAGCAGCAAGGTAGCATCTTCATTGCCGACTAAGTGCTGCAATGCACAGAACAATAAGGCAGGGCCCAGAAGAAGGAAAAGTACATAAACAGTAGTTACAAAGCCCAAAGGAATCAGTGATGAAAAATTGCTAGGTTACATTTTAGCAATGTCTTGCCCTTTAAAGTATTTTGTCCAATTTGCTCATAAAAATGCTTTCAAGGCTGGAAATTTTCAAGAGATGGAAATTAGCTATATAATGTGTGTGCCTGCAGACTGGAGTCCAGATACCTGATTCTCTTGAGCAACCACTTGAGCAGCGCTCTTTCACAGGTTTGTGGAAGCTTCTATTTGGTTCAAAGTTGAGGGTCTGTGCTTTGGGAGGAAGTTCTATTGTATATGTGAAATGATTGACCCCAATATTCAGTTCTGAAATCACTGTCTTAAAAAAGCCCCAAACAAACATGAAAGAGATGCTTACTTTACTGACCAATCTGAAATGTATCTTGATTTAATGAAAAAATAAGAACGGATTATATATGTACAGTAGATGAAAGAGAGTATCTTTAGGCTTGAAAAACACTTCCAAACATGTGCTACCTTACTGATGTTTTGAAACAGCTGCATTTCAGCACATCAATCACACAACAAGTTATGAGACTGAACTCTTTTGCACCAGCTGGATCTCAGAGATTTTGGGTACTAGAAATCACACATTGCCCATATATCTTCCTATTAAATAAAAAATATTAGTGAGTACAACACCTCTCGTAATAAAAGCACTTAAGAACTGCTCACATCCCCTCCCAGAACACCTGCTTACCGCGGGAACTTTTGGGTAGCTATGTCCAAAAACAGATTCCTCATATGCTGGGTTACTCATATGTTGTGGGGTTCTGCAGAGACATCTCCCTGGAGGCCCTGGAAGTCCTCGTTCTCCCTTTGGTCCTATTGCAAATTGCCCTAGGAAGCAGAGTACGAGGTTGCCTTGTTATGCAGTTGCTACATAGCATACAAACACAGCCTTAGTGGGAAAAGTACAGGTCAGGTGGATATATGCATTTAGCCCGGTTTTCAGATAGGCACATCTCCCACCAAATCCACTGGGAACTGAAGGGAGACATTACCAGAACCACTAATTCCAGTACTTCAGGAGAAAGATAACCAGTTTTTTACCAGAGTCGTATTATTTCAGATCGCCTTTTGATTTTTTCCACCAGTTTTACAGAGGACAAGAGAGACCATTTGCTCAGAATAAATGTCAGCCTGCTTGAAGCTACAGAAATTCAGGACAAGATGAATGCACGGATCACTGTACAGCGCCTGTGCACCAAGTTTTGTACAGCTGGTCTCTGTATGCATCTACAACGCATTGGACTTGAGCCTTTGTACTACCACTTGAGCAATGCTCTTTCACAGGTTTCTGTACGGCAAAAACCCAACTAAAAATACAGGAGTTTTTTTAATGTTTTAATTAAACATTAAAAAAAATACTGCTTTTTGACTTTCAGACTTTGGCAAGGGTGCACTGCTGTGCAGATTTAGATGATGAGCCAATATGGTCATACAGCAAGCAGTGGCATCATTACAGAAATGTCTTTTAGGATCAGAATTTATATTCTAAAAGAAAAATATTAACAACCCTGACACATAAACTTTCTGTGGATGGAATAAAGCCTTGAAAAAGTAATTTCAAGGTCCTGGCTGCCTTCCCATCAGCATGGTGAAAATTCTGCCTTCCAAAATATTCCAGCTAATTTGCTCAAGCAAAGATGCTTCTTAATGGGAGACATGAGATATATGAAGACTCTGAAGCTGTGCCCAGCTTTGCAGATGTTCCGTTTCCACACCACCCCAAGAAGAGACCTCCTGTCCACTAATGCAAACAACAGAAGAAAAAGGGAAAGCAAAATGGAAGGGGACATTGAACAGACTGGCTGCAGTACAAACAGCTGTTGTACATTTGAAGCAATAGTAAGGTTTTGCTTTTCTTTACAGATACTTTAGTTTGTATCCAGGGTGAGAAACCTGAGGGTTCACTGTCACTGTGTATTTTGGGTCATGTATTGTCCTTCATGTCCATGTTTGGACCCACAAGCTCACCAGGGTTCATGTGCTTGCACAGCTCTGAAGCAGTACAATTACCAGTTGCCACAAGGTTTTTCTCATTATTTCTACAACACACACAATTGCAGTGAGCATAGATCTCAAGCACTGAATTATATAGAGAGTTTTTCTCCACTGCTCTTTTTTTCCTGACTCCTATTCCTTTCCATTGTCTTCCCTTCTTTCCTTAAGGCCACTGTAACTTGAATCTCATCTGTTTTTCTCTTGCAGAGCTGCATAGGGTGAAGGTGTCTTGGCTGATTAGAAATCACAGTTTTTCACTGTAAACCTGAATATTTGGAGAAGCAGACCTTTGATGATGGAGATTACCTGAGGATCTCTCCGAGGCTGCCAGATGACTTTTCACTGTCCCCATCTACAAAAGTCCCGCAGGGACCACATAGGCTTTACTTTTGGTTTTATCCGAAACATCAGAAGCCATAAAGTAGGCTTTAAAGTAAGGTCTCCTTGCCATCAATGGAGAAGCAAACAAAGCCCTGCAGCACTTTGTGCAGAGGGGCCTATGTGTGCCTGATGAGCCAGGAGGGGCTGGGGAGCAGGGACACTCTTGGGGAAATCCTCTCATCTTCTGCTTACCTAATCCTGATGGTCCAGGGGGGCCTGGCTGGCCAACAGGACCAGGCCTGCCGGGTGGGCCCATGACACCCGCCGGTCCAATGTCTCCCTTGAGTCCCTAGAAGAGAAGTGACATCCATTTATTGGCTAAACTATTGGTAACAAACAACCTCTTCCAGCCAGCGCTGGCTTCCCATTTAAGAAAGCCAAGACATTTGCCAGAAGAAGCAGCACAGCATGAGCTTCATGGATATCACCCTAGGGAACAGGGGCTCTCCTCTCCTACATGGAGACAGAAAGGCATGCCCAGGCTGGACTTCTGCTCCCAAATGGGAATGGTCACAGGCATCTGCTCCGTGAGGTGTCAGGAATCACCCTGCTCTGACTTCAATCTTTTGATAGCCTTTCTTAAGGATGCCTTTTTAACTCCTGTAACTCTCTAGGAGCGAGTGCAGCAGAGAAAGGAAGCGGAAAATCACTGAGGAGTTGTCAAGGGCTTCCACAGTGACATTTCCCAGTCTTAGGGTGCAGCCTTCCAGAAGCACACTAATGACCTTGGAGCTCACACTATTTTCAGAAGTGCTTGAGGTGCCTGGATTCCTGTATCTCCTTGACTTTCACCATGGGTATAGCGATGATAACAAATCATAGCAAGCCAGATGTGGGCCTGGCTTTACACGTGCAAGTTAGTGTTTAGCAACACCATACTGACAAATGGTGTCCCTCTGGTACAAAATCAAGCAGCCAACATGCTGCAAAATTACCTGTGAGAGAGGGGCTTATTCTCTCATAGGTAATATTCTATGAAATCAGCCCTAATTTGTCTCTTGGGAGCTTGTTTGTGCAACTATACCCTTAGGCATTTCCAAGTTTCAACCTAGAACTCTTTGGCACCTTCTCATATTTTGCTCCTGAATTTAATACGGTGACACTTATTAAAAATTACTATATTTACCTTCCTGCTCATATACTCTCCAAGACTTGGATTTCTCAACTTTATATTTCAGAAGTGTAGTACATAGCTTAAAGTTTAAATATCTGACTTGATTTTTATGTAACAGCAAGCATTTTTAGCATAATAAAAATTATATGTACTATGTAAGCTTCTTTTAATGACAAAGGAGATTATTTCCTTGAAGTTGGTGTAATTCCAGGTTAATGTGCATTCAGAGGCATACACTGAATGGTTGCATGTCTAATTTAAGAGCATCAAAGCATATATAGTAATATATGCTGAAATAATTGTTGCTATATAATACGTTACATCCCATGGATACGTTTGAATTGCACTTGGACCATTTCAGCAGAGGAAGGCTGACTTTGCCGTGGCCTATAAAGAACTAATTGAATATTTGCTTTGCTTAATCCTATTAGGTAAGCTCTGAGCCATAAAAATATTTCAGGATTTATGTGAATGTCAGTGATGCTGATCTCTAATTACTTCTTACATTACGCAACACAGAACTAACAGACCAGGATTCTGAAGCCCCAAAAAAGACTGTGGGAAATCTCTCTCCCCCACTCAACAGCAATTTGACAGAGGCAAGGCAGTGCCATTTGGATGTGTACTGACTGAAAACGAGCTGTTTTCTGTGCCCCCTGCTTTGGAGGAGTGATTGCTTAATGCTCTCCTGCTTAGCACTGATGGATTATAAAATAATGGCAAGGGTTGATGTTCAATGTTTTTGCCCTGTTTATTTTTCACATGTGCCCACAGCATGGGAGAAGCTTTTCCCATTGACAATATTTGTATTTGTGCCCTTTCTTTCAAAGTAGCACTATCTAAAGCCCTAAGTCATTCCTCCTTCTCGAGACTGAAACCCTAAACTTGGGTTTGCTTGGGGTCAGTTCCCAAGTTATAAAGTTTTGGGTGTTATATCTCAGTTAGCAGAGGCTGACTTGTGACTTGTGACTCCCAGCTCCTGGCCACCTTTCAGGAAGAGCCTACCCCAGAGGCAGCAAGAGTCGAAGAAGCCAGTGAGCTAATCAAGACATATCTCAAAATGGAAATGGAAGTGACACCTGCTTAATTTAGCTGCTTTTATCTAGGCATGTCAGCTGGATCAAGGGGCAGGAAATGGCCCCATGCTGGTGGAAACGATCCTCTCAGCTGAACAAACAGCCAGACAACTACAGCACTTAAAGGTGGCAGCCAGACCCACAGAGCCTTAAAATGCCACTCCCCAGTTTTTTTCAAAGGATTAGAAAAGAAGAAAGGAAATAGCAAGTTCACCAGTTACAGAGAGGGACAGCCTTTTTCATGGTGAATCAATGCTAAGGTTGCCTTCAGGGCACCAGAAAGGGGTTTGTTTACAGAGCCTTGGGACCCAAAACGCCAATCTAGGGGCAGACTATAGGTCTTTTAGTCACACTGATTGTTGCCTTAAATTATGACATGCTTATGCCACCACTTTTTATTAAGCTCCTCTGTAAGGTGACAAAATGTCTAAGGTCAAATAAGGAGTGCACGGGGTTCAAGCTGATCTGCGGGCACTGCATCTTCTCTTGCCTTATGCTGTGTAAAGATATTCCACAGCACATAGGCAGGACAGATGAACAGAGTTTATTAAAAAAATAAAGCAAACCCCTCAAAACCAGCCAAGAGCACACACCAGCTTTTAAAACTTGACAAATCTAGGACAAAATATTATTTCTTGTGGGTCATCTAGCAGGCTTATATTACACATACTTTCCTTACTTGGGGACCTATTATTTCCTCCCTAACACCCAACTATTTTTTTGTCCCCACACTGGCTATTTTATCACCTCAGATATTACCTGTTCTCATCAGAGCAACAGTGAAGCAGGGATGTGCCTCTCCTTGCCAGACTTGGCATAACAAGACTGCAAATAAACTACTTCCAGCTAAGCCCCTGCCGCTGAAATGCTGTATTGGTGAAGTCAGTATCCAATTTACACACAATTCCTAGTCTTTACAATTCATCTGAAAGTCTGAAAATTTAGATCTGCTAGCATAATTTCAAGCTCTCTAGCCTTCAGGTGGAGCTGAGACCGTAGCTTTGTGTTGCTTAGTATTCAAAGGAAGCCTTCAAGGTCTGCTCAAATTGTATTAAATGAGTTCATTACCAGTCCAGGATAAATACAACTTTTCCCATGCTGCATGGGCAGGGAGCTGAATGCTGCAGGCAAGACTCCAGCCCCAAACTGAGGCTTTGACTCCTGTGTAGCCCGTGCATGCCTGTGAGGTGTTCCAGGGCTTCTGTCCACTCCCTGTGCAATACAGCGCGTGGTGCAAGAGCTTAGACCATGCAATCACACAGACGCCATGAATCACAGGAACAGGAAACACCGTGGTCCTACTTGTTTGCCTCGTTTTCCAGGTCTTCCTATGGGTCCTCTGTGTCCTGGTACTCCAGACTGTCCCTTCGGGCCCATCTCTCCCTTGGTGGTTGCAGAGGGAAGGAAGCAGGAGGTAAGTACATGGTTACATCTGCCTCATACAAGGCAGCAGATGCACATTGCTTTCATTCACGTGATTCCTCTAGGTAATGCTGGTGCCGTTTCTTTCTCAGAAATCCAAAATTATAATACAATATTTTAAAACAAACGTAAAGTAAAAAAAAGCTCATACAATCTACCCACATACCCCCGAAAAATCCTTTCCTAAGGAAGAGGCCAAATGAGATCAGAAACACACTTGGACACTTGGAGAGGTCAAGGCTGGGAAAACTCTCTGACCCCTTTGCAATATTTTGCTTTGCTGTTAAGATGCATGTGTGATAAAAAATACTTAGCGAAAGGAAGGTGAATTCACTCATCTTCTAATCTCTTAAGAAGCAATTATTATTTCCTTTTCTAATTTCAGAGACATGATTTGATTATGTCATAAAATTATCCACCTTTAGATTTTCCATAAGCCAGCACCTGAATTTTGATTGTTTTTCAAGTACAGAATAATAATAACATTAGAACTGGCCAGGGTTATCACTGCTATTTACAGTAGTACCATTTTGTTTCAGAGTATCAAGAAGGAAATATTTATTAGTTTCAAGTGAATAAAACCCAAGCAATTAGGGCAGTTATGAATCTATAAACAAGAGACTGGATATGTTAAACAGGAGGAAGATTATGACTAAACAACCAATCTAGGGAAAAAAGAGAAACAACAGCAAAGACCTAAATCTGAGAGTTTTCTCCTAAGCTAAATGCCTAAGGAATTTGATCAAGTCCAGGCAGTGCTGGTCATTCAGTCAAGCAAGACCTTCTATGTCTTATACTTTCCAGGAAGTCCCTGAATCCACTCAGTGACCCTGTCTCAGCATTTAACACAATTCCCCAACACATCATGCCTACTTACTTTTTGCCCCAGCATTCCAGGGAAGCCTATTTCTCCCTATAAAGTCAAAGGAGAAAAACAGTCAGAAAATGTGTAGTAATCTTTGCCAAAGCAGCACTTTCCTTGGAAGGAAGAAAACAAGTGTCATGTGTGGATACTGGTTAAAAACCCTTGCACTGACTCAGCACTGCAAGTAATGCAGTAGGTGGAGATTTATGAGTAACATTTTACTATAAAGCTCCTTGTATGGTGCCATTACTCCTCTGTCTGATCCTCTGCTGCTAACTTCTGTTTCTCTGGCAAAATCCTCCCAATTGTTCGCTTGTCTACAGGCAACTCTGCTACCTGGACAACTCCCAACGCCTGCCTCTGGGAAGGGCATTTCTCCATTTGCACCAAAAGCAGTTTACTTTTCCTTTCTTACTTGAAAGAACCCCCAAGCCATGAATCTCTCCCCCTCTTCCCCTCCCAGTATTATCAACAGCTTAAAGCATTTTGGGAAGCTGCTGTGGCTCTGGACTGCACAGCCCAGGAGAGGCTGGGGTGACCTCCATGGAAACCCTCCTCTGCCTCATCAATCCCCCTGTGCACTGGGTTGGGGGCACAGGGACATGGAGCCGCCCCACTGCCCTCACATCAGATGGGACCACTGCTTTCCCTCACCCCTCTTGCCCTCCCTGGAAGATACTTTCAGGCTCCTTGCCTCCATGTCCCTCCTGTTTTTCCCTGTCAGAAGTACGTTGCTCCTCACATACACATGCACAGCCATCTAGAAAAGAAAATTACCTGGTCTCCTTTGACTCCTTTGTCACCTCTGTCACCTCTGGATCCCTGAAGAGAGGCAACAGGGGAACAACAGCCTAATTACTACCATTTCATGAAGAAGCAAAAAATATTTCTCCTACACAATGCATTATTGAAGTCAACAGAATACAGTAATATCTTCAGAGTGAGGTATACGGTTCACAGTTGATACCATAACAGAATTGATGCTAAGGACTGTGGGAAAAGAGACTCCTTCTCCCCAGATAATTACTTTAAATACATGCGTTCCTGGACATAATACTTTCAAATTTGATTTTTTGTTGCCCAGTTGGCTTCTTTCCCCAGTTCAGGTCCCACTGCAAGATCTTAGAGTACAAACTGTCTCCATGCCAAAGCGTGTATCACCTAACTAAACCAGACCAACAATTCAGGATTATTTTCTGCATGCTGCAGATGGGGAACCTGTAGTGAGTTTCACTGTAGTAACGTGTTCACGAGGATACAGGGTGTAAAACTCACTTCTTCAGCACCCCAGCCCAAGCCACAAGACTGTGCTCCTTCTCAGTACGTGTTTTCATTTCCCAGTGCGACTTTCAGACTTCATCAAAATTCAACCTCATTTCTACAGTTCCATTTTTTAAAAACATGTTTCCTAATGTTAAATTATACATTATTCTATTGTCACACTGACCTTTTCTCCTCTAGTTCCAGGAAAACCCTAAAGGGAATGATAGATATTTTAATGCTTCTCGCTTTCAAGATCACCCAAGAAGCCGGACTTTCAAACTTTGAAGTGAAGAAAAAGAACGAAGCACAAATAATTAATTGCATCAATGTGTAAATGCAAATGAATATTTACAGCTACTAAAATTGCATTGAAACAGAACTGTGAAGTATTAATTAAAGGCAAGACAACTCAGCCCAAAAGCCATTATAAAAAAGCCAGGTAAAGCCAGCAGCTTTCATAATGCTTTGAAATTGAAACAAGTGAAATAAAATGTAACTGAGAGTACATAGAGCATTAGACGCCACAATTAATAATCTAAAATCATTCTAACAGTAATATTCCTGTTCTGGTTTGTTTGTTTGTTTGTTATTTCTTCCCTCATGGAACATACTTAAGTTACGCTCAAGTAATCTGGTGTGATCATTAATATAAAACTGAGTTTCTGTTAAAGAAACAGAAAAAACAAAGGTGTTCAGTTCTTCTTTCCAATCCTTTATTTGAATAAACAGATTACATAGTTTGTTTTAACTGTCAGTACATATGCCTAGTTCTAGGAGGGGACCAAAATGATCTCTACAGTCTTATGAGGCAGGTGGAAACCATTGCAGACATGATTTAATGCTGCAGATATGCTTAAGAACTCCATTTTTCTGGTGGGATGCAATTATATCTGAGCTTGCTTTTAAAATAAATTACAATAATTTATAGCAAAGCATTTTTATGAAAAGCCAAAAACACAGCCAAGCCCAACCAGACAACATAACCTTGCTTGATGTAGAACATATTTTTTAGCTGTATTAGAAAATATATATCTTGATAAATGCTTTCCAGAAAATTCATGAGGGAAGCAGCTGTCAGCAGAGCATTAGAAACCAATGTCTGAAAATGCAGTGTTTGGTTAACAAACCTTGGAGCCCATTGGTCCTCTTGTACCTGGCAATCCCATCACACCCAACTCTCCCTTTTCACCCTAAAGGGGTCAATAAAGAGAATTATTGAATGTGGCTCTCTGATGAGGTCATATTTGAATGTCTGACAGTTCCATGGTTCAGGTTTTATGTCAAATAGTTAAACCTGACCTTGCTGTAGCACTGTGGACAGGGGTCTATATTGCAATTGTATTCTGCCTGAGCCCTCACATGTCTTACTCTTCTATTTGCATTTTCTTGTGTGGGCAACTTTTGCCTCAGTTTTCCCAGATGTTATTAAAGGACATGCAAGAAAACCACCATCAGCAGTGCATCCTTTTCTGCATGAAAGTGCATTGTCTCTACCCAGCATTACCTCCACTGAGCTGCAGAAAAGAAAGGCATTTTCTGCGTGCCTTACGGCTTGTGGAGACATAGTGACTGCTTTTATTGTAGTTCTGAGACACCATGTGCTGAACAGTCATTGGGAGCCAGTAAATCATGACAAAGCTTTACAACCACTCCTCTGGCTGCTGTCAGCTAATTTATCTCACATGAAATACAGAGCAGACCGCCAGACATGCAGCAGTGCTACCAGCAGAATACATTTGGCTCTTACTCTCCTTTGGCTTTCAGTGTCTGAGAAGTTGAGAGGATTTTCCCATTGGCTGCTGCCCCTGCGGAAGTTCAGAGAAGACTTGAAGGAATGAAGTAGGAGAAACAGGGACTGAAGTAACACTGTGTCAAAGTAAGAGAAGACAAGAAGACCCGTCTTAAGAAATAGCAAATATCCACAGAGGTGGATATGAGGAAAAAAACCCAAAGAGCAACTAACTGGAGATTTGCAGCAAGGCAGGGATGCAGCAAATATCTATGGTGAAGATGAGAATTAGAAGTTTGAGAAGATCAGAGACTGGGAGAAAGGAAATAGAGACACAACCGACTGAAGTGACCACAGAGATCTTCTGCACTGTATTCAACTGGAGCCTTCACTGACAGGCAGGAAAATGAAATTTATAAAGACCAGAAGAAATGAAACTGTGAACCTACCTAAAGAACAGAGGAGACCAGTATCAAAAGGGACAATAAAAGCAGAAGAATCATAATCAAACAGCAAGTAGGACTTGCAGTTAAAGTATAGGGAAAAGTATGACTACTGAATATGAAGGATGCTTCTAGGAGTGTGATGAAAAAGCATAGTAATAGACAAAGGAGATTAATCAAAATTAGGAAGAATAAATAGAAATAAATAAAACTAACACCTATACAAGGAAAAGACTGAGTGTATGAGTCTTCTATCTGCTTTGCTCTCTTCCTTCACTAAGACTATGAAGGAAATTGATTGAACATTTTGTTTGCCCTCACTGCTCCTGCTGTGGGAAATCATAGCACACAACACATTTGTGGGGGCAACATCACAGCTCAAAGTGAACATTGATTTCTTTTAAGTACATGCTCTCTTGCTGCTTGCCTACATTCCCACATACTATAATATGATGTTCTTCATCTAACATGGCTGTGAAGATCTTGAAAGTCTGCTTCCCAGATGTAGCTTGAATTCACAACTCACCTACTACTATTCTTGCAGTATCAAGAGCTACTGCATTACATCCTCTCAGGTGGGGGCATCAACCTTCATAGAGCAAATGAAGAGTCAAAGATTTACTGGAAAAAGTAGTTTCAAACTAGGCATTGTGTGCAGTCCTTTAGCCTAACGCATTCTGGATTGAAGAAAAGCAGGTTGTCTCAAAAGTCCCAGCAGAAGCTCCATAAACCACAGCTCCTATGAAGAGCTGTTACACCTTTTGCATAAGCCAGTACTTAGTAAAGGACTGTCCTGAAGCTTTTTTAATAACGAATGCAGGTGAAGCAGGCACTTTGCAGTAACAAAGCACATCCTGTCATTTCTTCTGCTGTTGGTTAATAAAAAGAACAGGAATCAATGTTTGTTTGTATGGGAATGAACTTCAAAGATGTGATCAGCCATTAACATGGTTTGTCATCTCTTTCCTCTGATACCAGCCTGGTATTTTCCCTTTGATTACATGAGCTCACAGTACACCTTCAGGCAAAGGGATCCTCATAAAGAATAGTCATAATGATGGCAATCAGTTTAGAAACACTGATTCATGTGATCGTGAGACACCAGGTGAGTCTTCATTGTATTAATTTTCGATTTCCCTTAGGCATGTTTAATAAGTGCTACAGGAGCTGGACTGAAGGCAGAGTAACCTAACCCTAGACTGGGCAGGCCTTTGCAGAGCAGTGTAAGAAAGGGGACAAGCACAAATTTTCCTTGCACTGCTACAGCTCCCCAGCCTCCTGCAAGTAGGTGTTTAGCTTCTGTTCAGATTGTGATGTTGAACAGTTTGTTCCTTGTGAATTTTAGTCTTACCTTCGGTCCCACAGGTCCAGGCCATCCTACTGGTCC
This sequence comes from Callaeas wilsoni, assembly GCA_013398955.1. Taxonomy (NCBI): domain Eukaryota; kingdom Metazoa; phylum Chordata; class Aves; order Passeriformes; family Callaeidae; genus Callaeas; species Callaeas wilsoni. The sequence goes on along the minus strand of VWPU01016568.1, from coordinate 189,423 downwards.
TGGCATGCCAGGGACGCCCGGGGGACCTGGTCTACCCTTGAACAGAAAACATTGATTACAATGGTTCGTAAAACACCGTTCCTACACAGGAAGGTCACTACTGCAGATGGGATAAAAAGACACGCATGTAATTATATTTATGCAAATCAAATTTATATTGAGAGCAGAACCAAATTTTCAACTAACTATTCCTATTACTATGGTTCTTATTCTGAGCATTCCTATATTGCTAGCTATAATTGCTCTTTATTAACTACCATATGACTATCAATAACTACATATGTACATACAATTATTTCTCTATTTTAATTGTTGCATGTAAATCACTCTTTGAATATCTCCTAAAATGCTGCAGATTAATGCTATTCTACTGCATTACACTGCTTGACAGTATGATGTCAGAAATGTCATCATGACATTCAGGGCCAAGAATGAACTCTCCTGGGACAAACAGCTTTTAACAAGTGTTGTACACTTTTATTTCTGACCTGAGCAACTTCTCTTTCAGAACCTACTTGTTTTTGTCAGAAGAGTAAGTGTTAATGTACTGTGCTTAAAGTTTAGCACTTTTTTGTAGGTTGGTGGGTTACTCTCTCAAAGACATTACTGTTTTGAACCCTTGAATTTATATTAATGATATTTTTGTTTACTATAGGGCATTTGAAAATAGATTAAAGAAAATTACCTCTTCTGTTTATGTGTTTTATATTTGTTTGAATTACTGATTGGTAGCTGGTGTCAAAACCCTTGGTATATTATTAGAAAGGTGTCAAAATCCTTGGTCTATTATTAGAAGGGTACTTCTTTTCCTAGTTAGTGACCACCCCCTGCATATCTCTGATTTCATCCTGCATTTCTGTCTTCTTTAAAGTTAATTACATTAAATGGATGTACTTAGTGACTGAGATAACATATTCTGTTTCATCACATGTAGGGGCACATATTTTTGGCAATATATCATGGCTCATATGTCACCAAGCATAGGATTGTAGTCAGCATATTGCATTGGTGCCGGAGCTCTGGAAGGGTAATCATTAATGGTTATTCCTCCTTCAGGGGTATCTGGCTGAGCCTCCTTTAGACTTTGCAGGAGTAAAATGTTTGATTTTTCTTTGGGTTTTTTTTTGATACATCTTTTATAATAACTCCCCTAACCTGCTTCCCCTGTCCGCACAGACACTTCAAGTAATGTCCTACTCTTTGGGTTGTCTCCGTGCTTTTACTCAGGGAATTTGTCAAATTCAAGCCAGCTTGGGCAGCTCTCCAGCCCTGCACCCAGAGCTCCCTACCATCCACTCTGGGTACCAGTGAGAGAAGCACTAACAGGCTAAACTTCAACATTAGCTAATTTTTATTGAACTCTTGTCTGCACCCCTGTCTGGCAGCTGCTATTAAATATTAGATTAATTTCTGAGACAGCACGTTTGTTCATACCTTTCTTCCAGGCCTGCCAATCTCCCCCTGCCAGAGAAAGGAATATGTCAGTCTTGTAGGCACCACATGAAGCACAGTGGCTCCTAAGTCAATGCATCAATGCTTTTCTATTAAAAAACAAACAAACAAGCAAGCCCATAACCCTCTCCCCAAACAAACAAATAAACAAATATCACCAGACAAAACACTGTGAATATCTTTGTGCTCAAGACTTTGCTTAAAGAGGTAAAATAAGAAGAATTACTGTATCAGAGCTCTTTGGTCTTTCCTGTGTTCTCAGCCCTAAATCTACAGTCAACATCTTGTATAACAAAGAACATAATTACATGCTCAGCTTCAGGTATAAGGTTCTTTAGGCATCATTATGGAGCAAATCTTTGCACATCTGAAGAAATAACTTAACATACAGGCCAGCTTTAACACCTGAGCTGTTCCATACAAGTCACGCTGCATGGGAGAGCTCTGCTCCTCACATCCTCCCAGAGGGACAGGGAGCTCAAAGGCCTTTGGGTCACTAAGATTGCTGACTTTTGCACCTGAGGTGCTTTCTCAAAGCATACCCTAGACAGAGGTCGTGGTCATGGCCATAAAAAATCTTTCAAGATTGAAAATGAACGCTGAAAGACGAAGTTTTAAATTATAGCTTCAAAACAATTCCTAGCTTTACATTCATTTTAAAGCAAAACCCTCCATTCATAAGGCTTACCATTCACTAAACATACAAAGAAAAAAGTGAACACCCTCCTGTGCTTCTTTACTCCTCAAAAACACATCAAATTCCATAACTACAGACACTTACTTTCTCCCCTTTTGGTCCCATTATACCAGGAATTCCTTGTGGACCCTAGGGAGATAAACAAACACTATTATTAAACTGCATCAGTGAAGTGCTTGTCTTCCATCAGTCTTTGACCCTGTATGAGTCTCCTGGGACCAGTGAATCCATAGGTTTGAGGTGTTGGATGTTGTGTTTGAGTGTGGCCTCCAAACACCAGGTCTGTGCCACTGCTGAATGGCAGGATGGAGAGTTGGAGTGACATGGGAAGGGCAGGAGAATCTCATAAATGAGGAGAACCCGCATAAGAAACAAGCCTGGGGCAAATGAAAGATGAGAAGTTATCAGAGGCCTGAAGAATTAGCAACCAGGACATGGAGACTCCACATCAGCTGGCAAAAGAGGTCAGCCAAAGGGGTGTCAAGGGAAGTAGCATAAAGCATGTGGGATGGGCTCTGCAGGATGGGATGGACATGCGAGATTGCCACCATTTCTGAATTCTGAAGATATTTCTCTCTGTCAAACAAGGCTGATTCTCCTTTCAGGAGACTTCTTAATCCAGGGAGACCTTGAACATCATCTCAGAAAAAAACTGCCAGAAAACCAGTTTTGTTTCTAGAATGCTTTGGTTCACAGATCACCTTTTATTTTTGAATGACTAAGGAGAAAAAAAATCCCACGAGCCTGCATCAGAGAAGCATTAGATTCACTGCAAAAATCACTTATGCCAGGTTTGGATCCTGCCCGTCTTATACTGTCCAAAATGTGATCAAATTGTACATGAATAGGAGCAAAATGTACCCTCAGACAGAAATTACTCCAGCTATTTTAGTCAGTAGAGTTATTTTAGATTTTCAGTAGTAAAAATCAATGCACCCTATTAGAGTCAGGACGAAATTTTATCTTATTTATTTCATTTTACGTTAAGATACACATGGAAGGAATTCCACTCTAAGTTATACCATTACAAATCTAATTCTCCTTCTTATGAAAATTTATTAAAATTCAGCTACAACAGTATGAGCTTTTGCAACTCCTCTGAAAACCATGCAAGCTACAGAAGAATTCAGAAGTAATTACTAGAGGTCTCTTTGTAATGGTAGTATTTCTTTGCAGGTGGCCATTGTCACAAAAGTATTTCCCAGAAGACCCCTGGTTCTAACATTGTCCCTGTACAAGGCACAGTCCTGTAATTTGTAATTAAAAATTCCAAAGCCATGTTATACCCATCCTACTGTCTGCTGTAATGATAAAACCTGCCAGCCTGCTCTATTTAAAAATGTTCTTGGAGGGATCATAGGTCATTTGGGTGCAAGATTAATGTTATTTATAGCGATGGACTTTGTAGAACAATAGAGTTAGCATTGCTTTCTTGCAATTTAAGTCAGAGAGACTATCAAGAGGATTATTTTTAAAAGACAGTCTAGCAAAGACTGAAATAACAAGTGCTTTTCTCACATGTACAGCAACTCTGGATCATGGCCAATCACACTGCAAGGCTGTTTCATGATTCAGAGAAGACTTTCTTCAAGACAGAACTAGGCAAACACTTCCCATCACTTCTGATCAGACTTTTTCACTCGCATGAACTAAATGAATCTTCTGCATCCTGCATCTCAGCAAAGACAAAATGACAGAACAGTAAAGAAAAAGTTCACGGGGTGTTGGAATTGGATGGTCTCTAAGGTCTCTTCCAACCCAAACCATTCTACGATTCTATAAAACCAAGTTTTTGGGGCTTTCACCTTGCAACTTCTAGACTCTGCAATTACGTTCTGAAGTACTTATAAATGAGTGACTTATAAATAATTAAAGCTAAGCTTTTTGCCCCGTAACCGAACCTTTACTTTGATGTGCTGTCCATACTTTTTAGATAGTGTTTGGGTGTTTGTTACCTTCTCAGGCTGCCAAAGCCTCAGTCACAGCTTTGCTCAGCACAGGCCCTGTGCCATGTCTGCTATTGGCTGCATTGCAGTAAACTGGCACCCAGGGGCCTTGAGGAAAATCACTGTCCCAAAGCACCAGGCAAATGAATCGTGCCTGCCTGTGCCCCAGAAGAAACTTGAAAGTACTTCTCCAAGAAAACTTTCCATTTTCTTTGGAGGGAACTGGAATGGAAAGGCAAATGGATGATCCTAAAAATCAAAAGAGATGTTCATAAAAAACTTCCCTCTAGAGGTGGTTCATTTCCTCAGGAGGAGAAGGCCAGGTTGAATGGGGTTCTGAGGAACCTGGTCTAGCTGTATTGTCTCTGTTCATGGTAGGGAGGTTGTGCTTGTTGACCTTTAAAGGTCCATTCCAACTCAAACTGTTATGTGATTCTAAGATTTCTGACCTTCCTCTGAAGATTTCTGAAAGAATAAATTGTAGAAAACGAGGTGTGAGGTCAAAAAGACTGGTCCAATGCTATCCAGCAAGTTAGAGGCAGAGATGTTGCAGGTCAAGCTAGGAGACCCTGCACCTCCTGAATCCCACTCCACTGCCCTGCTAAGCCCCTCCTTGTCCCTGATTTTACTGTAGATGTTTGCCTTCTCAGGGATGTACTCCACTAATATTCCAGTCCATTTTATCCCTTGTGCATCCACTCCACAGGCTCTCGTCCCCACAAAAAAGGGAGAACAGAGTCTAAAGCAAAGAAAAAACTGACAAAGAGCCTGTGAAGGAAGTAATGACACCTCCGGGATTTTTGATGGGTGCTACCCACTGTAAAATGGGTAGAGAAAAATGTACCCCTTCCAGAAAAATGAAAGGTGAACTTGAAACAGACTGGAGTGTGCAAGGCAGGGATGAGAACATAGGGTAAAAAGCCTACATGATTTATGTAAAGTCATATCAAAATGAAATTAAGCCAGAGCTTGGCATGCTTATTGAGTGGTAAAAAGCATTTTCACATGTTTCACAGCTTTGTAAGGACTTCAGAGCAAGCGAGAGAACGATGTGGTTTAATCACATATGCATCACTCACCTGGGGGCCAGGAGGCCCTGCAGAGCAGTGCGATTCAAGTAGAGAGGAAGCCTGTATTATCTGGAGCTCATGACACAACTCTTCCATATCCAGCTTCTATGAAACATCAAACATATGAGTGAACAGGCAGCCGCACGTAGCCTGTTGGAGAAATATATAAAAATCCAGCCAACACACACTACAGCCTCAAAAGAATTTATTTGCTCCCTTTGGGAGAAGCCTCAGGTTTGTCACAAGCTTATCTTCATGGATGCTTGAACATTAGCACTTCAGCATAGCCTCCTGCCCCATGCTTCCTCCCTCTCCTCCTCCTCCTCCTTCTCCTCTCACAGAGGCACACCGCAGCCGGGCTGCCCCTCTGAGCCAGCGTGGGACCCTGGCCTATTCTTAGACCTGACCCTGCCCTCTCTGTCCCACTTTGCCAGCAGCAGCTCCTCTCCAAGATTAGCATCTCTACTCTAATAATAGAGACTTCACTCAGGGAGGGCACAGGCGGCATGAACTTCACTCCAGAAGATCCTAACCCGGAGGCTTTCATTCACTGCGGATCAGAGCCAGTGCCTTAAATGATTAATGAATGTCTGATCTTTTGTCTTCAAAATTAAGCTTTCATTAGTAAAATGCCTTATTTATGTCCTGTCACAAAAGTGATCTCCCCTGAAAACACAGATGAACACTGAGCCAGGAACACTGGATTAAAACAACTGATGTTCAGCTTCAGAGTGAAAGGCCATTTTCCAGTAAAGCTCTGACTACAGGCTCTGAAGAACAAACTGCTCATAGTTTAATTCACATGGCTCCCTGCTTGTAACTGCTTATTTTCATATCATGTTTTTATGGGGAGATGGTGTGAAGGGTGATTTCAGGCTCAGGTTACTCTCTAAGCTGCTTGCAGGAGTCTCAGGGACCCTGGTCCTAGTCTCATCCTCACTGAAGGAGTACACCACATTCCTAAAGAAATCTTATCTTTGGATTTCCTTTCTGTGGAAATCAAGGCACAGGTAGGGGAAGTGATGAAGAAGGTGAAGGCAAGTAAATTTTGGTCTGGAGAGAACAGCACCCTGAGTTCAATCCTGATCTCTCAGAAGGCAATGGAGGATTTTACGCTCTGCTTTTTCTTGAGTTACTTGCCTGACATCTTACTAACCATTATTTACATAACACTAGCAATAACTGTAGTGTTCGTATATGGTAAATGAATATTAAAATTAAGGAATAGGAATTATGGAGTAGGTAGAAAAATATGTCGGGATGGACAATATGTTGTAGTTAGCAGAACCTGCAGTAAGAGTGATAGAGCAGATATATATCATATATCATATATCATCTATCATATATCATATTCCCATTGTATTCTGCACACTGCATATGTCAGCATATGTGTATGGATGTATATCACACACAGCAGGTTTGTGCATAGGTGTGTGAGTGAAAACTGCATACCAGCATCTCAAACACATATGTGTTTCTGCAAAATGAAATGGTGGGGAATAGATTCCACAGGAGGATTTCAGGACCTTCATTTCACCTACTAGGTAAGGCAAATGTGATGCAGAACAGGACATATACATAATGAAACCCTGAAATAATTGTGCACGATGGAAAATTGTCTTTCTGTCCTTACTGGTTTACTGCATTGCCATTTCCTTTGGTTCAGGATTGCCTTACTCTAAGAAGATTTCAAAGTAGAGTTAGGAGAATATTTTAAGTTAATTGAATTAACTGCTGGAACAAATCCAGCCTCATTTCATTCTTTGATCTATTTGATATTTACTTCAGGCCCCACATGATGGGGTGATTGTCCCACATGGGACGCTGACTGATTGTCCTCACAGAGCCATATCAGCACAGCCAGGCAGGTTTGCTGAGTGACACCATGAAGCAGTGCTTGAGGGGATGCTTCATTCTTAGTCATTAAAACTCATGTAGGAGAAGTAAAAGCCACACTTACAGTGCTCCAGCTGTGCCTGAAGTACGGTGGTGGGAACAGGGGCGGTGGAGGAGGGCCAAGGAGGCAGCACGCTCTGCAGTTGAGCTGCTTCTTCTGTTCCAAACAAGGGAGATCTGTTCAATACAAACACTCATCTGTTGTCTTGAACAGCACAAGCATTTCTTACCGAATAAGAGAAGTTGCCATTTCACAGTATTTTCCTACATCCTATATGCATTGATTACAATGCTCTGATGCAGGCAAGGATTTAAGAAACCTGGTGGACCCTTAAGTCTGTAAGTTCCTTCTTGTGCCAAAGGCTATGCAGAGTTTTAAGCTCTTAATGTGGCTCTGACACAGGCTAAATCTGAAAAATTTTGGATAGGTGATATCAGAAAAAGAATCAAACATTTATTGTTTTCTCTACCCTCTGTTCCAGAAGTGTGTTAGAAATAGCATCTTCTGGTCCCTGTTACAGCCCATGTGCCACCAGGAGAGCATTCAGTGCTGTTGGCCATCACCTTCTCTGTGAACTGAATCACTTTAGGCACTTCTGTGGTAAGTGGGAAGTGGGAAGCTGTTCCACAACACATTTACTTGTATTTTCTCTGGGACTGCAACCAGGTTGCCTTATTTCTGATTTATGCATCATCCCTAAGAATAAATGCCCCATAACCCAGACTTAGCTGATAGCTTTGTCACTGACTGACTGGTAAGACAGAACCTCAGTTGTGTTTGGCAGTGTATTTAACGTTTTTTAAGAGGTAAACTTCCATCAAAATAAAAGAAGCTGTGACCAAAATTCACAAAGGAAGGATATTAAGATGGTGCATTTATGCACTATGTTCTTGTATTTTTTTTCCTGAATCTTATTTACTTCTTGGGAAACACATCTCTAATCAGAGTGAGACCCTTCTTCAAAGGTTTTGCCAAGGAGAGCAAATATTTATTTATGCCTGTTGGTTTCTTCCTCTGGCTAGTGGCAGCTGGAATGGGTGTCTGCGAACTGAAGGGTGGCAGGGAGCCAAGAAGAAAAGCCTATGGTGAAGTATCTGGTATTAATAGAAAATCTCTAAATTAAGTTTCTGGGAAGACAAACCTGATGAAATTGCTAGATTTGTGTGCAAATCAATTGCAGGCTGGATGTTAGTCATATCTCAAGGTAAGGGAAGAACAGAGGTACTTCTAGATTTTCAAATGTCTCAGAAAATGTATTATGTCAGTTCCACCATCCCATGTTAATGGGGATGGCATTTTCTCTGTCCTGATGCACAGAAAAGAGCTGCCTAGAGGAGTGTGATTCAGCAGCATTCTGGGGTAGCTCATGTCATACAGATTTTTTTTCTCTGTTGAAACAATATTTGTGATGATACCCTTGAGACCTGAGTCAACTGAATTCTGGAAGGGTCCACAATGAAGGCTCTTTGTCAGCTTTTCCTCACGAGTTTGAAACTCAGTCAGAAACTTCAATTTAAGAGAAAGGCAGAGAATTTATTAAAATATAGGTACGTTGTTTAATTTAAAGCTTTAAGTACATACTGAAAACGCTAATGTCTTTTAAAAAGTAGCAAAGGTATGAGCCGCTTGTCTCCAGCACTTACAAGTAATAAAATACAAAGATATGAAGAGTTAAGTTTTATGTTGGCTTAACCTGAGTTCAGTCACTCTTATGCAGCTGCAAACAAGTTTTTCAGTTTTGAACACGCATGCCTCTGTGGTTGTCTGAGTTTCAGGATTGTATTTGAACATACTGCATTGGGACTAAATAGCGCAGTATTAAGGTAATGGACAACTTATAATTTAACAGGGTATAAAGTCTGATTATTACTTCATTTTAGGCCACATTCCAGTATAATCTTTCTTAGTATTACCTCATTCCACGGTCTAGATAAAATTTCAGTAGGATTATTATCATTCAACAAGAATAAGAATATCAAAACTAGCCTGATGTGGCTTAGTTCCTGAGAGATCACTACCAGGCACTGCAGAAAAAAGGTTTGCATTACTGCAGTGGCACTGCTACTTTTAAAAAAAAGTGTTGTTTTTTAAATATTTTTGCAAATATAAGATTAAATATAGATGTACACCTATGATTCTAATATGATACTTATCACATCCTCATGAGTAAATTCCAATCCCGGGTTATAAAAAATTTGGATTCTCCTTTCTAGAAGAAAAGCGTGAAAATCTGTGGAACAGCTTCATTGTGAAAAACAGTATACTTAACCTAAGATATAACTAAGATGGTAAAAAAATAGCCCCTGATTTCAGTCTTTATCAGGTTATGTTACTGTAACACAAGTTATGTTGAATCCCACTTTAGGTTTGCTGGTATGAACAGTGATAGCATGTACTGATCTCAGTGTGGAGACAAGCAAAATCTAACTACCAGTAAAAGTAATAGATACTATTACTGTAGGCATTATTAGATATTATTACTAATAGATGCTATTACTATAGATAGATACTAAATTCTAATAGACACTATTATTATATACTAAGTTATTATATACCATTAATAGTAAAGATACAGCTATAGAGGACAGGTATCAATTATGTAATGACTTGGGTAGTTAATATTTCAGGGGCTCTATCAGTAACCCTGGCTATGCTCTGGAAGGTGCATTTGTCAAGCAAATATTTAAGAAAAGACTGATTCTAGACCCAAGAACCTTCCCCACTCAGGTATGACAGCTGATATGACAGCAGAAGGAGCAAAAAAAAAAAGAATAATTCACAAAGGGACTGCAGGTATGACTGCTATAATCTGATCTTCAGTAAGTACCCCATTTCTTTGGTATGGATTTTGTCAGTAACTGCAATAGGTCCAAGATGTACAACCATTACAGCATTGCCTTGATTTACAGCACAAAAGGGTTACCTTGGCAGGTTTACAGACTCTCTGCAAATGCAGTGCATATTTTTAGGCTCCAGGTTAGCTTTGTTTGCTAAACACAGCTTCAGAATACTCCAGTCCCCATCAGTGGAAAAAATCTCAGCCCAAGAATAGGACTGTCATAGTTTTCTGTGAAATATGAAGACACTGCCTACACAGAGCATGCGTTTACAAATCTCATACGGAAGCTGCTCTTTCAACCACTTCAATGCCAAAGAACATATTCAATAAGAAAAGAAAGACAAAATGAAAAAATCCTTTGAGAACTTGTCCAAGAGGCAGTTGTTTTCAAAGAACATAGAAATGTAAATAGTCACCTTTAAAATAGAACGTATTTACATTCTCAGGTTATTTTTATGGTCAAGGCTATAAGTTAATCCAGTTCAAGAAGGTGACTTTATGAATCTATGGATATACTGCCAATGGTAGCTTCAGAAAACAACATGCTTTAGATAAGGTGTGATGTTTCGTATTGTTCCTGCAGATTGCTTGTGACCATAGCTGGAATTTGGGAACTCTTATGCAAGATGGTACCACGCAGAGCCAGAAAGAAGCCTTCACCTTCTTGATTGAATCCCCTGGAGTGGGGCTCATATGGGGTCTATGAGGCCTCCTAGGGCAGATCCTAGAGGAATCTTCAACCCTATGAACCCCCACAGCTGCAACAGAGATACCTGAGAAGTCCTGCCCTGGATTCAAGTCAGATTTACAGGATTTCATTGGAAAAAAAAACATAAATAAGCCATGAAAGTGACTTTCATCCTAAAATCACAAAGCTGTAGGCTGGAACACCAGGAGGAAAGGACAAGAAAGGAAAAGGATACTTAACATGTGTTTCCCTTCCTATTTCTGACCACACTGATCCAGCAAGCCCTGACGGGAAGCCGAGCTATTACCCGAAGCCTTCTCACCCCGACAGCAGGGCTGGTGGCTTGCCCAGGCTGTGACAGGCAGGGCTCTGCTGGATGGAGCCCTCTGATGGCTGATGCCCGTCACAGATGCTTCTCCCACTCAGATGGCGCTCAGAATTAATAATAAACGAGCTGGGCAGACTAGTCAGTTAATGAATGTGGACTTGTCCAGCTGAAACTGAGATTTCATCTGCTTTGTTGTCATTCATCCAGGCTCCTCTCAACCTCCTTGCAAGGACAGCAAAGCACCACAGGCTGCAGCCACCCAGCTCCAGTCTGCATGTCTACTGCACGAGACTAGGGCACAGTTTGCTCTTGAGTTAGGAAAGTCTGAGAACTTGTTAAAGTGGCCTTTTGAGAGCCATCCTTTATTTACAGAGCAGACAAAGGTATTAAGCTCTCCTTCAAAATGCCAAAGATAAGTGCCAGCATTACCAATATATGCTTCTTTGAAGGGTGTTTTATGACACTTTGTGACCCAAAGTGTACTTTAAGGACATATAAGCAGAGATGAGAATACAGCCTGTGTTTGGAGCTAGGTTGAACAGTCAAGTTAGCGAAATGTCTGCATCTCTCAGTGCATTTTTGAACTTTGACTTTATAGTTGATGGTGTAAATATATCCTTTCCTATAAACCAGGTTAAATATGCTAAAGAAATACATCAAGCTGAGGTGATGGTGTCTGTGTGGAGGAGGTGCTGACCCATGAAATTCCTATGGGAATTACAGGATGAGACACAGAGCTGCAGCTCTCCCCTGCTACTAGTTTTCTTTCCTTAAGATGAAGTTTCAGCATCTTTAAGAAATAGACCAAAGCAGATCAGAAATTAATTCAAATAATTTCAGAAAATTAAGAAATCCAGATGAAACCTTGCCAGTTTCTTTTAATAGAATGATAGAATTCTTTAGGGTGAAAAAGACCACTAAGTTCAAAAGGTTAACCTAGCACAGTCAAGAAAATCTCGTAAAAGTTTGAAAGTGCTCCATTTTTAATCTCCAAAGTGACTACAGGCTGTGGCAGCAGTACTTTTCCAGCTGATGCACACTCAGAAGCAGCTATAAATAAATAAATAAATAAATAAATAAATACTTAAAAATCAGTCAGTGTTCCCAAAGCTTGACAATGGCACGATCTCTGGCATGCTGCCTGGCCGGCGGATCTGGCTATTCACCTGGCCACAGGAGCAAGGACACTCTCTCCTCCATCCCCACCTAATATTCAGCCCACGTCCCTCAGCAGCGCTGGCAGCCTGACTGGGGAGCAGGGGGTGGCTGCATCTCTGAGGTCAGCCCTGGAAAAGACTGCAGACACAGCAAGATGAGGGAAAGCAAAGGGGCCTGCGAGGTTTCTGAGCAAAGGAAAAGCCTTTTATTCCCTGTACGTAAACATTTCAGACATTTTATCTGTGTGTATGTGCATATATGAGGACAGCACGTGTACCAGAAGATTATACACTTCTCTCAGACTGATTGCAGAGGGAAAGTTCTGAGATCAGTACAGGGAGAGAGAGAGGAGGATTTGCTTGTGTTGGCGGTGCATTGCGTTTCACAAAACAGTGAAAACTCCCAGCAAAATTTGATGAGTGAAACACTTCAATAGGTTATAAATGGCTTTATAAAATAAACCCATGTCTTATAAATCCCAATAACCATGACAGGGCTATTCCGTGTAATTTTCCTTTCATTTGCAGAGGTCCAGAGCTCTAGACACTGCTAAACAGTGTTGACAATTCTATGCACTCCCCACCAGTGCATGAGAAACTGAGGCATAGAGAAGTTAAGTGAGTCTCCCGAGTCCATGGATAACTCAATTACAGTACCAGAAACAGACTTTCAGTCTGGTGAATCACAGTATCTCGTCTCAATCACTTTATGAACCAGATCGTAAGACTCAACTGCTCATCACACCAGAGCAATAGTGTAAATACTCTGAGTATTAAAACCGAAGAATTTACTATGATCTGTAGAAGAGTCTGAAGCCCTAAAGATTAAAGCAGGATGGCTGCTGCATCAACCCTAAAAGACTTCTTCATGTCATTCACTGCCACACAGTCCTCTCCCACTTTGTGTGAGATCAGTAGCAACAAACCTGAGAGACACCAGTTCCACCCTTCCGCAACTGCAAGATCATAATCTGTCAGTGCTGGCACAGATCAAACATGTGCTCGACTTTGATGTTGCTCCACCATATGCTCAGACAGCCCCAGACAATCCCTATGAGACTGTGGGTGTTGCTGTGTGCTCAAAAAGACTTCAGAGAAAATCCTCTCAATTCTTCTTTGAAAGTTTGTTGCCATGAACTAGATTAATTCCTCATGGCTCCCTTGCTGCAACACATTCCCAGACCAGCTGACTTTATTCTCCTGCCTTTGACCAAAAAACCCGACTATATACTGACTTTGTATCATAAAAAATTGTTAACTTTGTAGTTTCACGAGGCTAATAAAAATACTCCATAATCACTTCACTGGGTAGAAGAAAACTGAAATTGTAGCACTGCCTTTACTTGTGTGCATTTCCCAGAAGCCTACATTTATCCATACTCTCTTGCTAGTTCCTGAGGAAAATGGTTAACCTCTTTTCCCCTCAATGTCTCAGTTCTCCTCTGTGGTTTTCCCATACCCATCTTGTCTTCCCAAATGCCCTTTTTCCATCACAGCTGTGTGACTACAGCAAGCGTCTCCACAATTTCCTTTCCATTAAAGGGGTGATTCCTTGGAGAGGAGAAGGGAAGAACACCTAGGTTGGGGTCTGTTAATTCCTGTAGTGTTTTTCCTCTCTTGCTTATTTCTGATCTTCCTCAAACATTTCCCCTACATTTGAAGGGCTTGCCCTGTTCTGTTCTACCTTCAAAGCTGCAGCACGAGACAAATCTCCTGGCAGTGTCCTGGCTGAGTCCTGTGCTGCACCACAGCTTATTCTGCAGCCATACACCATCCTAGCACCAGGAGTTAAAGACTGCAGGGATACAGGGTCTATTGTGACAACAAATCTCCTCCTGTCTAAACACAACTGATACTTTTCTGTGGTTTTAACTAAGATTAGCAGTTTCTTTTGCTGCAATCATGCTGCTGGTGCTTCTGTGCCAATAGCCCACCCATGGGAAGCCTCAGTGTCTGATAGGAAACAGACTGTCAAGACACAAGGAGGCTAAAATGTGAAGTCACAGATTGTTCCCTTCCTGTGCAGGGGTTTAGTAATGTTGACATACCCACAAATGAACTGTCTGTGCTAGAGGCAGAGGCCTACAAGCACTATCTGTCTACAGCTATGTAGGGACTAAGCTGATTTTGCAGCACTTTGGATTTTTTATTGGTGGAGCTTCTATGCTTTCAGTAAAAACACCTGATTTTCAAACAGCTTGCTTTGCTGTGCTGGAATTTAAGCCTCCATGTTTCAGTCTGCTCATAACAAAAATCTAGTATTCACCAGCATATCCAATACCTATGGACTACAGACAGTGCTATCCTCATTCATGGCAACAGTACAGCATGGACAAGCTTGGACCAGGTGGATCTCCATGGCAGCTGCAGATCACTTTCAGCTGGAGGTTCCCATTTGGGAAATGCTGCCTGTTGGAAGCATTCCTAGGTTACAGAATAATCTTCAGATCAGTTACTGCCTCCTTTGCTGGAAAGCCAAGCAAGCACTGCCTCAACTCCTGTACTGACCTCTGTCCCTCGCAGCTGGAGGACTTCTTCACAACCCAGCAAGTGAATGTCATGATATTCAACTTAAACAGTATTTTACTGAATGCTTTCCCTTCATCTGCATTATCACTGAACGTTTTTGACAAGACAAGAACCTTGTCAACCAGTAATGCCATAAACACATCAGAAGCCTCTTTCTTCTCCTGCATGCAAGACTAGGGCTGTACTTAAGGAGCCTTGTTGCAAACAGGTTCCAGTTTCCTCACTAGAGGCTATGTACTCTTCTGATTTTTATTCGCTGCTGCAAGGCAAATGCCACAACCTCCTGAACTGCCTCTGATGTCCTTTCCTTGTCCCTTACCCACAGGATCAAGTGGGCTCCTACTCACTGGTTTACTGTGAACTTCAGAGCATCTCCGGGGGGGGCCTTGGCTACTGTGGATGACATCAGTGTTCCCTTTGCCCTTCCTGACGAGAAGGTGGATGCAGGCACGGAGTCGCGGGCAGGCTGTGCGCCGGCGTGGCTGCTCTGCTCTCACCTTACTCAGCACAGGTGTTGCAGAATACACCCCCAGAGAAGGTCTGTGAGTCCTAAGGTGGTTTCTTTCCCAAGTATCCTCTACACTGACCTGAGCAGGACACTCAGTTTGGGATTTTCGCAGGTCGTATCTACCAGGGGAGAATATACTGATAAAGTCAGATCAGGTGGTTTTCTTACTGTGCTTATTTAAAGACCCATTTACTTGAAGCAACAGTAACCACACCATACTAGGCTGTTAATTTGCTACCAGTCCAAGCCTTTCCCCAGAGGCTGCTCAGGAGCTGTCTTCTTTATCAGCTTAGAAGGGTAGCCACTACACCATCCTTCTTTTGGCTTATCTTTCCAGCTACCCATTTGGGCTATCAAGTTAAAACAGCCAATCCCAAGGTTATTTTCTTCTCTGAAGCTGAACAGAGATTCTACTCAAAGAATATTTTGGGTCTCTTTCAGGCTCGTTGAATCACAAACAAGACAGGAAGCTCTCAAACGTCCTGCCCCAAGACCTTTGGCTGCTCAGATCCACAGCTAAGTGACTGCCCTCTCATGGCCAATGATACTTTGCTTTCCTTCTTCTAATTAAGCTGTAGTCTTTGCCAGTGGCTCATTTCCATCAGGAATTTTAATCTAACCACAGCTTTCCTGCTTATGTGTGTTCCATGAGAAACCCACTAATCAATGGTATCAGGGCACTCGGCACCTCCTAGGCCCATGCTGACCTTACGGAGCAGAGGCAGGCTTTCTTACCTGCTCTGATATTTTTGCTTGCTAGCCACTCTTTGGGTTGTTTACCCAGCAGGCTCTGGCTGCTGCCCTTTGAGAGTCTTCATGCTTTTACTTTTCAACTTGCTTTAAATTCCTTCTGCAACTTTCTCTCTCCTGCAAACACTCTGCTAATTCATTCTGTTGTGATTTTGCATAAATAAATATTTACAATTACTCTCTTTAGAAACAAAATACATCCAGCTGACAGCTTTGCTGTCCATTTTGACAGTATTTAGGGTTCCTGCAGGGAAAAGAATCCCAAAGCCTGATGATGGGCTCAGATATTCCTTTTATGGAAAGACAGCCCTCATCCCAACTCCCTCAATGCCAGGAATCATCACTTGTTTCTGTGTCCTTTCTCTCCTGCTGTTTGTCTCACAAATGCACAATGCCCTCTCCCCGCAGCACAGCACCACAGTGGCTCCCAAGGTCCCTTCTCTGTGCTGCCCAGCCAAGGTCTCACCCCACACAGCTCCTCTTCCCAGCCCACCTTGCCCATCACCACGGCTCCAACAGTGTCAGCCCACAAGAAAACTGAGTTGTTTTCTGCAGCTCTGCCACGTGAGGTCTGGTTGCAAATATTACACCTTCCTGACTCAAGGAGGATGACCCTAATGTCCAGTGAGATATGATGTTCCTTTTCTTCTGGAAATTAATAGGACAAAGGCAAAGAAAGTGTGAGGAATACTGCCACAAGTGCTTCGATATCCCGTTGAGCTCTTTTAAACTGATCCACCATAATATTGCCAAAGGACTATGAATCAGTATTGACTGTAGGAGCCGACTGAATCAAGGGATGCATTTGTGGCATGCATAAAAGGCCAGAAGGAGCACTGAGATGCAGTTATTTTTTTTTGGATGCTTCTGGTAATTAAAATACTGTCCCATTTCTCTGCGAAACCTCAGAAACATTGAGGCTGGATGAGCAGGATAGGGGAGGAGAAGGAATGCGGAGGAGAGGAAGAGAGGCTTTCTACTACCTGAATTTGGAATGTGGCTTCCTTCAGGCTGGTTCTTACAAGGTGCAGACTGGTTCATGTAGTCCTACTAAAAATGACTACAGAACTCATGCCTTCATCATGTGAGTGCAGCAGCTCAGGAACTGCAGTAGGGCAGAGCTCTGAAAAATAGATGTAAATGACACCACAAACACAAGTGGTGTAAGGGTGGGGTATGACAGGTTACCCTGAAAATAACCTGCTGTCTCCAGGGGCTGAACTACCCATCCCTGGGGGTCTTCACTGCCATGTGGAACCACAGCCACATGCTTAAGCATATTATAATGTTATTCCCTGACACATTTTCTCCAGAAATTATGCTTCAGCACCTTGAGACTCTTTGGAGTTGACATGACACTCAAAATACTTCTAGAAACAAGGATGCACTGTTGCTTGAGGCTTTGAGGAAAACAAAGATCCAGATTATTCTTCTTTCCCCAATTGTTCTTCAAACACTTCTCCACCCTACAGGCTGTTTCCCCTTTGCTTTCTAGTTACTGCTTTGTGACCTGTAAACCTTTTTATTTGTGACCTGTTGCTATGCAAAGATGTGTGAGGACAGAAATAAAAGTACTTTTAGGCCAGTTTTCAGACATACCTGGAAGATACCCAAATGTTTTTTCCCAACTACAGGAAAGACAAGCGATTGCGTAAGAACATCCTCTCTGCTAAATAGGATTAGTTTCAGAATTTGAAAGTGCACTGCTGAAATTCATTCTTTAAATGTGAAATTGCATCCTGATGCCAGATACAAATAATTGACTCAGCTGACAGTCAGAGAACAATTTGAGAAATCACTAAAATAACTGAGAATGTAAGTAGAATTAACTCACCTTCAGTGTAAATGGAATTAATTGATCTTCTGTGCCCACTGTCAGATTTCTACCAGAAAAATCAGAACTTACTGCTTTCTTCTAAGAAGTTTCTTAAAATGCAGATGCAACCAAAGCACTGAAGGAATCCCTTATCATATAATTTTTAATACCAAATAGCCCTGATTAGCAAGTAATAATGGCACACAGGTAGGTCTGTTATTGCAGTCCTGAGGCTGTGGGATTATGACAGAATCTTTGGCCAGCTGCTATTTTTTCCACATATTATCAAGCAAACATTGACAAGATGTGAGCCTCACTAAGAGCTTGCTGGGTATAAAGGTGATTTTCAGTGTCTTGGCCAGAAGAGCAGAGCGTGGGGCTTTACCACGGAGCAGAGTGTGGGGTGGGGATCTGCCCAACGGGGTCTCGTGCAGACAAGCCCCCAGGACTGCACTGAGGAAAATGCTCCACTACAAAGAGCACACTCTGGCATTTTCCTTCATGTTTGCCTCTTCTACTATGCTTTCAACAGAGATAACAAGTCTTCCCTCTTCTTAGGGGCAGGTTATTTGTTGAAATGTTATTTCTTAACAGGACAGCTCAAATGTCCTCTGTAGACACACAAGTGTGTGCCACAGGAGAAGGCAACAGAAACATCAAAATCTTGTTTGCCTGTGTGGCATCAATGTCTGATGACTTACATATTATTGCAAAGCAATTTGGAGTATATCAGAGAAAATAAATCCTGGTGATTCCTGTACCTCACCATTAACTAACCTCAACATAATGGAAAAAGCACATCCTATTGAGAAGACATGGTAACAAATGTAAAGGCTTTTTAGCATCTTAGAGAGCTTGAATGTAAACCATCTGGCTCTGTTGGTACACCAGAGGCATTAGAGAGCAAGAAAGGCCATGTGCCTTTAGGTTCATGTCCAGGGTTGATTTTATGTACAGACTTAAAATATGCACCCCTTTGATCACTATGAAAGCCATGGGGAGGCTCTGTAGGTATAGCAGGCCCTGACCTACAAATCTCAGTTGAACCATCTCAAATCTAACACTGAAGGAACACAGGAGATTAGCTAGAAGCATCTTCATCCATACAGAATAACAGACAGAAGGTGGGAGACAGCAATTTGCCATAAATTGGTAAAAGTTCCTCAAAGAAGAAACAGAATCAGAGCTCTCGCCGGCTTTCCCCTTCCTTTGCACAGAACGTGACTAAAGGAAGTCTTGCTGCTGAAACTGTAAAATCTATTAAGAGGGATTTCCAGTGCCCTGGCTCAGCTGACAACTAATTTGTTTTGTCTTTGCCTAGCAGGGATTTTCCACGCAGTGGACTCTTGTTTGCTATGTAAGTCATCCGAGTATTTGTTAGTGTCACAGCCAGAGCCAGATGATGTTTATTCTGCTAACATCCAGTCGGACTCCAGCAGCACTCATTGAGGTCAGGGCTTTATTTATAGAAGCAGATATACATTGAGATTAATTTTCTTTCCCTTGCTGTGTTCTACCTAAACTCATTCAAAACAGAAAGAAACATGCAGACATGCAAGTAATACACTAATTGGGCCAGATCCATGCATTAGCACAGCACCACAGAGGCCAATGGAAAAAAAGCATTTTTGAGCAGCTGAGGATCTTGTCCATTATTTCTCATGGGGAAGGGAAGGGAGGGGTTTAAAAGCAGAAATTATAAAGCAAAAAGCAAAACCGACCAAGCAACAAAATGTCCTGGCGTGTGGCAGAGCAGGTTTGCAATGCAAAATCCCTCCACTGAGATCTGCAATTTGAAGTATTTTCTTTTTCTCCTGTGTTTCCAATCACCGGCAAGTGCAAGAATCAGAGTCCGGAGAGCTCCAAGCAAGGAAAAGTAATGGCTTAAAGCAATTTACCTGCTGAAAGTGAGAAGGCATTGTCAGCGTACGCGGTCTGAGACAAAGCAAAGCAGAAGAAAAGCAGCAGGTAAGATCCCCGGACAAGCGGGCTGAGGACCAACATTCTGGCTCTGCCCGGGCAGATTCCAGCTCAGAGGCGCAGGGCTGCTTTGGGGCTCTCTCTCTCTCCCCTCTCCCTCTCTGCCTCGCCTGCTCTCTGCCTCTGCCCTCACTATGGGATGCGTGTGTGTCTGTGTGTGTACGTCTCTCTCTCTCTCTCTCTCTCTCCCCCCTCCCTCCCCGTGCCTTTAGGAAGAAAGAATGCCAACCATTTCCCATTAAATCTTCTCCTTACACTAGACACAGTTATATTTAACTCCTGTGCTGGATCAGTTGCCCCTATTGTGGACATTAGCTGCTAAAACTGAGGCATGGGGGATTCTGGTTTTGCTAACAGAAGCAAAAAGGCACTTTGGATAATAATAATGATGAGCAGGAACGGGAGAAATTAAGAACTGGACTATAAACAGAATCCTTCAGTACAGGCAACCAGACACCGGCGTCAAGATGGATAAAATCCCTGATTGATCATCTTCTACAGGTCACTAATTGCCTTAATGAGAGAGATGAGCAGTGACCTAACATCTGCTTATCCCTGGCAGCTATGAGTGTTGCATTCACATGCAGAGTGCAGCTCGAGGTGAGGGATGCCACAAAGGCTTCATGAACAAACAAACATTATTATTTCGGATTTAAGTGAAAATGACAGTATCACTCATACTGCCAGACATTGCAGGATTGCAGAGTTCACTGATGGGGTGCAACAGGTGGAAGAAACAATACATGTGCCATGATGGGGTGAGTGAAACGCTATCAGCTCTGGGGGTGGAGATGGTAAACACACTACACAGCACTATGTGAAGAAAACAAACCCCCTGCTCTCCGAAACGCAGCAGGTGCCCTTGCTACCTGTACAAAAGTTTGGTGTTTCTGTGCCTTATTGCAACATGCAGGGCTTTACAGATTGATTTGTGCCCTCTGAATAAGTAGCAGAGAGAGCCTCCTCTCTGCCTGGAATCTGACAGTGGTTTCCATGAAAATCAGAGGTACATCTTTTGCTGTGAAAAACATTACTCTCTCCCAGATGGAGAAGGTTTTCTTTGCCCATACTTTATTGTTTCCCCCAAGAAAAATGTGAAAATATTTTGGATTAATTACAGAATTGATATTTTTTTCCCATTTGAGAAGAGTTCTCACTGACAGAAATGGTGACATGTCCCCTTGGGCATTAACTCCACTGAAGAGCAATGTGAGATATTTCCACTATTCTGGTTAAACAGTCTTTGCTGTTACTTTCAAAGCACTGCAAACATATTGACAAAATCTTTCTAAATGCAATGGCTAGATGGGAAGAATCACATCTGCCTTACATGTTTTTATCCTTAAACGATATGCTTAATATACCCTTAATGCTTTCTAAAATCTCTTTCCAGCACTGCAATATTTTGGATAACAGAATTTCTATTTTAATTTAATCTAATCTACTTTATTCCAGTGTCTGTTACTTTTTAGTATTTGGCTCTTCTTAGTGAAGATAGTAATTTGGTCTCTTTCTTCTTTGACCAAGATAACCATGGATTAAGTGAGTGCCATTAGTTCTCTTGGCATGCTACATCCTGGAGGGAAAGGAATAGCTCTTGGGAAGTTCATCATGACAAGCCCTAAGAACACAAGATAAATGTCCAGCTGCCTGATTATAAAGGAAAGCAGTTAGCAGTTCCCCATGTTAGAAGCCTGCATGGATGCTGGAAAAAATTGGTCAAAAGTTAAAATGTCAAGATTGCATTAAAAGCTAGTATTGACTAACAAAAGCTAGTCAAAGGAACAATTGAATAATTTCAATTTCAATTAAATCCTCCTGAAGCAATTAAAAAATGGTAGAAATTTCTAGTACAAAGTAAGTTCTGTTTGATAAGGAAATAATTAATCCAATAATACTAGAAAGAACTAAGATCATGCAGTAGGACCCATATCTTTCCCCTCCTTCATCACTCCCTTACCAGTTTCAGTTCTTTGTTCTTTAGAACAGAAACACATGTTTGGGTAAAAATGCAATAACTTCTTGCTTGAAGAATATTGCAAGGAATTCTATCATAAACCACATCCATGCTCTGATCAACTCTAAAGAAGATAGGATCAAGGAATATACTTTTCCTCACAAGACCGAGTGCTACCTGAAGGGAGCCTACAAGAAAGATGAAGAGAGACTTTTTACAAACGCATGTAGTGATAGGACAAGGGGGAATGATTTTAAATGGTAAGAGAATAGGTTCAGATTAGATATTAGGAAGAAATTCTTCTCTGTAAGGGTGGTGAGGCACTGAAACAGACTGCCCAGAGAAGCTCTGGATGCCCCAGCCCTGGAAGTGTTCAAGGCCAGGTTGGTCGGGTCTAGTGGAAAGCGTCCCTACCCATATCAGTGTGGTTGGAACTAGATAATCTAAGGTCCATTCCAACCCAAACCATTCCATGATTCATATCAGAAGTAGCCAGAAGTGATACAGAAAGCCAGGGCTGCTTCAGAGTTAAGAAAAACACATAAAGTTAGCTTTGCAGTCAATTTTAAATAGAGATGTTTTATCTGCTTGTTGCAGTGGAGAACCCTGATTAAAAATGGAGGTTTTGTCAGTGTTCTGCTTCCTTTCAGCATCTCCATCACTCTGAGCCTGTTTGACCTGAAATGGCTCTCATCCAATGTGACAAGAAAGCTATGTGGGCACACACTCTTCTGTGGAAAACACACCATCTTCCACAAAACACTTGAAAGGAGAGGTTTGGACTTAAATTCATTTGAAGAGATCTCTTCCTCATGATGTAGTTCCATTCCCTCTTTAGATTTTAGTGGAGAGCTCTCATTACAGGGCAGCAAGCCAGGCCATGTCAGAGTGCAAGTCCTGTGTTGTGTTTCCTCTAATTTTGAGGAGTTGGCCTTACCAGCTGAGACTGCTGGCAAGGTTGCCAACGGTTTCATGGGAGAAGAACAAAGTCCGTTGGAAATAAAATGGACAATAGCTGTGGGCTTATTGATTCGACTTATGGAGGTGACAGCGCAGCAGATTGACATTCCCTGCTCCAGGCTGGATGACAAGGCTGTACACCTGGTCACACAGCTTCTTTCTGACCTCCATGGCATCAGTGCCTATGGCAGGGAGAATCCTAAGGAGGGAAAGTGTCACGTAGCAGGGGGAGTCTGGCATGAGAGACTTGACAAACGTGCTTTCCAGGCCCTGAGCCCTGTGAACTTGCTCAGCCAAGCAAAGCATTTCTCCAGCTATTCCTTCTTTTTTTTTTTGTCATTCGTGGTAGATGCCACAGCAAATAAAATGCCAAAAGCCAACCAACACATAATGAAAAAACCAGCCTGAACAGTTTGCCTGTTCAAGGAGCTGTTGCTTGACATTTTCCACCCAAACTTGAGCTCTTAGAGCAGCATGGAGGAATCTGCTGATGACACTACCATGTAAACAGAACTTACAAGCCTTTTTCTGTGCAAGAATTAATGAAAACCTGTTAAAAAGGCTTCTTCCCAGTCCTGTTCACTTTTGGTTGGCAGGTACTGCATCAATAACACAAAGTAAAATGAATATAGTTAAAATACCATCAATCTAAATATCTTGCATGAACACCATTCTAGTTAGAAGGACAAAGATAATCATGGAATAGTTTGGGTCAGATAGGTCATCTAGTCCAACCCTCTGCAATAAGCAGGGACATTTCAACTAGGTCAGATTGCTCAGAGCCCCATGCAACCTGAACTTGAATGTTTATAAGGAAGTGGTATCCACCATTTCTCGGGGCAAACCGTTCTACTGTCTCACCATCCTCACCACAAAAAATTCTTCCTTTTATCTGGCCTAGATCTACCCTCTTTTCATTTAAACCATTCCCCCTTGTCCTGTTGAGATACTTGACATATAATTGAGACTTTCTAGTTCAAAAGTCTGAAAGCTCTTTTGCTGAGTGGGGCAAAGGTAAAACAGCAACCCCAAGTTAATGAGGTAATTCAATAACAGCTTGTGTCTGCAAAGTAGTACAGAAGAATCCTGTTCATTCAATTAGAGCAGGAGCTGGAAAAGAACCTTTATAATTACATTTTCCTTGTGAGATAGTTATTTAGCAACAATTGTTTTTCACAATAAAAATACCTGTTCAATTTTGCACACTTGAATCAGTTATGTCTAACACTCAGATTTAGTGCTATGACAACATAGCTAACATCACCTTGGAAGATGGTGTCATCTAAAGTACAAAGGCAGCTGCTGAAGCAAAATGATAATAAGTGCAGAAAGCCAGTGAGTGGCTTCACCATCTCCTTGCTGGTGTATTTAAATTTAATTCAGAAGCCCATATAGGAACAGACCCACTAACTGTGCAATGAAGTAAATCCAAGCACATTCACACATGGTGAAGGTCTGCCTTACACCACAGCTCCAGCCGTGCTGGCCACCCAGCTGGGTATCAGGACACGGGCAGGTGGTCGGGTAAAGGCAAGCCAGCTCTAGTCAGTCGTCAGATTACCACCCACTGCATGAACAGGCTGAAGGAGGACATTGATGGCACGACATTCATGCCTAGCAACTTCCAAAAGAACTCCTTTTTGCAAATTAGCCACTTCATGGATGTCACACATCGCACAAAAAGGAGTGGCCTTCTGGCCTCCTCCCTTCTTGCCTCCTCCCTTCTCTATACTCCATGCTCACAGAAATGCAAAACTGACTAGGGAAGCTGCTTTATTTTTGCACTCTTCAGAGTATATTTGCTTACAGAGCAGCCCATCTCTCATCCCACGTTTAGAAAGTTCATCTTGAAACTTTAACATTGCACTTCTAGACTTAATTCAAAGGCTCAGTCATTCACTTTTTTTTTCCACTCCTATGAGTAATCCCCATGCACACATTTCTTTTTCTACTGAAGACTATAGAAGAAAAGAGTTAAGGACATGATTAAAGTTTATGGGATAATTCAAAGTGACTTCCTTTAAAGGTATCAGAACCACCCCACTTGTGGCCTTGTAATATTGGAGAGCACAACTTGTTGTTAAAGTTGTGTTTTAAAGAACAACTTTAAAACATTAATTCAGGTGCTGACCTTTATAAAAGCACTCTTCTTCCTCTTTTTCATTTAATTTTTGTTTTAAACCTCATCTTTCAAACCGCAGAACATGCAATGCTCCTTGGATGAGATGCACTCATCGTACATGCTCACACATATGCACAGAATAATGATAAATGTCCAGGATTTACAGGTTTTGAAAACCTGGGGCAAACCGGCAAAATCTCAGAATGATTCATAGAGAAATGTCTTACAGGACAAAGAAAATGGCCATAGAGATCATTGTGTACAATGGCCTTGACAGTCATAGTCCCGGTCAACTGAGGTCTCCAGTCACCAGCATCTAAGTAGATAAATTGTCTTCAACATCCTCAGATGGTGAGTCACAAACAAGTCCCAGCTGTAATCCAGCCTAGTCTTGGTACTCGCAATGAGAGGAGATGGAAATAGGGTGATTTCTTTCATCTTATTTTCATTTGGATTGTCTACTGCAATTTACTTCTATTAGTAAATGTCTGCAGAACTCCCTGCCTGTACCAGTACTGCTGCCGTGCTGCTAGAGGCACAGAACACAGGAATATCTGGCAGTAATTGGCTCCCACAACTCCTAATTTAAGTGATTTATCATCTAGCTTGCCAAAGAGCCCAATGAATTAAACACCACAAAGCACAATCTCCTTTTTTCTCTGTCAACAGAGAAAATTTAATAATTTTTTGCAGAAAAAGATATTAACATCATCATTTTAATGCTCACACTAAACTTTTAATTCCAGAGAGCTTCACAGATGCCTGGGAATGCAGCATCCTGTTCCTGATTTTCGTACTGCAGTACAGCCCATTACACCACTGAGATGCAAACAAACATGGAGCCAAACACCAGAGCATGCGTGCCTAGGAGAATGCCCCCAGACACAGGGATCCTCTACACAAGATTGCAGTGCCCATCAGATGAGGGGCCAGAGCACCAGCCTCAGGCCTGCAAGTGAAAGCAATGAAGCTGCTCCTGAAATGAAGCGTCTGCATAGGTGCCTTGCCAAATCAAGGCCTGAAAAAGCTGCAGATACCTTGTCTTTTAAATAACACGAAGCCTCATTTTCCCATGGCTCATTTTTCTCTCTCCTGTGTACCTCTGGGCACTAAATGTTTAGGGATCCCGTGACTTACAGAATGCAAACCAGCAGCAGAGCTGCTAAACCCACTTGGGGAGCAGCAGTAGAGGACAACATCCAAGGGTTTACCCAAAGGCTTGACAGAAGATGCAGCACTATAAAGCAGGGGATAGGTAAAGAAAAAGGTCACAGTAGAACAGCAAGAAGAAATAGCAGAATGTTTTTGATTTTTAGAGTATTTTAAGTAAATGGATGACTACAAGTGCTGACCATGACACTACAGCAAGCAGGCCTCAGTGAGAGTCCTCTGGCACCATAGTGGTTGGGCAAGGCACATCCATGTTGGAAAATTGCCCTGTTTATGCAAGCTGATAACAAATTTCAGGCAGATTTTAAAAGATGCTGGTTCAAGCTAAAGGTGGAGAGGATTTGTCTTTTTACAGTGGTTCAGATTTTGAAGCCCAGCTACATTGTTACCATGGCAGCCTTAGAAAATGCCTGGGCAATGCCTGTTGCCCAGTCATTCTGGGATGCCAGGGTTGCCATCTTCCAAACACAGGATAACTGAACCTAATCAAACTAGACAAGTGCATTTTCCCAGCACCCTTTGCAGAATCAGGGAACTGTAATTAAGGCTGCATTAGAATTTCCATTATAAAGTCCTACTTTTGGAGCTTCAATAATTTGTATTGAAGACATCCTTACCAAAGGGTGATTTGGCACATAGAGATGAAAACTTTGAGAAAAAACGGCCTCTGCACTAAAATCATTACTAAGGTCTCACTGATATAAACTACATAAAGTGAGGCCCAGCGTTAGCTGCTTAGGTGTGGTAGATTTAAATCCCTTGCAGGGCTGAAATATTAATTTTACCTAAAATACTTTTTACTCATTTTCTCGACACTTGAACGGTATCCCTGTTTTTGCAGAGCAAGCAGGTGGTTTACAGCCTGGCTAAGGAGGCTTTCATACCTCAATCCCAGCAGCCATGTCTCCTTGCCTTAAGAAGGATGCACTGCTTTGGCTGGAACCTGAAGCATGCCTGTACATCCACCAGTTCTGGTATTGGCACCTCCCAGCACCAAGGCTTATAAAATGCCACACATGCACATTGTCTTAATGACAAGAACACAGAAGACAAATCCTTCAAACACTTAGGAAAGAGCAAATTTTTAAAAATATGTATTTTTAATGTGAAGATTTCATTAAAGAGGGGCTTGCACCCAGATGTTGTGGAGCTCTAGCTTGGATTACTGAGTGTGTGTCAACACCAGACCACCTCTAGAGCTGCAAGGTGATGCAGAGGTAGGCAAACCCACATAGGAGAACTGAAAGGCCTCTCTGTCCAACAGTTTTGTTCTCAGGTAGGCCTGCAGGTTATGACAAGTTTCATGCTGCAACAGCTACAGGTAGTCACTGCACAAAATTCACGCCCAGGAACAGTGATTGCTTGCTGGAATCAAGAGACACAAAAACTTCGATTCCTGTATAGGCTGGAGATGTAAAAAGGCTTATGTGAGTCTTCCACTATCTTCCTCATGTGGTAACACTACTAGCACTAAGTACTAGAGGAAATCTCCCATCACTTATGTGCAAAGATGTTCTAAGCTGCTTACATTCATTTGACCATGGTCATTTATACAATCCTAGATAAATTGCTAATCCATTTCTCCAACTCTCAAATACAGCAATTCATATCCTGTCTTCAAAAGCATCCCTTCTCTGCATCCAGTTTAGAATTTGATCCAAGGTATTACACAAATAATTGCTAGTTGGACTGCTCAGACATTCTATATCTGACAAAAAGAAAAATAATTCCAGATTAAATTATGCAACATTTTCAGTAGCATCCTTCCTTGCTTTTTCTATCATCCCCTTCAAAATATTGATGAAACCCAAAATTTCTTAAGCAGATTGACTCAAGCAAGCAGACTGTTATTTTATTAACTTTTCTTACTTATTTCAGCACTATTTCAGGCATCTTAGAGATTCTTGGAAAGAATGGACACTGAAATAACTCTCATTTATATTAGCATGTGCCATAATTAGCTGGAAGGGTCTGCTTTACTGAGGGCCTCTTTAAAGCTTGTCCATCTGGTTTCAATCACCTCATCAAAAGAAACAGCAAATGTCTCCTTCAGAATAGCTGTTTGTTACTCCTTACAATATTCAGTTTTAAGTAAATAAATGGATAGAAGTCACATTGCCAGTTTGCCATACAGAAGATCAGCTCTGACACCTAGTCTGACCTCAGAACACTAATAAGTAGAGGAGTGCCAAGCACTCTTTCCTATAAGCAGAGCCATCAAGCTCTTTAAACAGCCTAAAAAGAGCTGCAATGGGGATTTTGATTACAACATATAAAATAAGAGGTAGTCAGTGCAGATGTATTTCTTAATAAGACTTTCTCCATAGCTTACAGCCAGTGTGTGTTCCTTGTGGGTCTGGAGTGGTGAACCTGAAGATGCATTGCTGCTTGTTTTACGTGTACTTGGGCTTTTGAAAGAGTAAGTGCTTAAAATCAAATCTGGCCAGACCAAACCTACATCTGATTCCTCATCAAAATGGGCATGTGCTATGTGGCCATACCCGGAGGGAAGCAGGCACGCCGTACACCCAAACGCTCGCAGGGCAGAGCCTACAGAATTCACTGCAGACTAAAGGTGGAACACAATTACTGAGATGTTTGTAGTTACTGCAAACTAAACCTGTTTGCAAGCTGAGCACACAAGGGGCTGCAGGAACACACACTCAACACCTTATGCTATTTTGTGAGGTGCTGAGACAGTAACAAACCTTACCTCTTACCTCAGTTGGCTGGAGCATGCTGCTAATAATGACAAGGCTGGGGGTTTGATCCCTGTGGACCGCCCACTTCGAGCTGGACTCGAGATGATCCTTCTGGGTCCCTTCCAAATCAGAATATTCTGTGATTCCATGATTCTTATTTCTCATACCAGGCCATTTTTTTATGGCTCCAGCTCTGGTCCCCTAATGAAATTACCGGTTGCGTTTTGGACATCTCTGTAATATTTCTCCTGTACCACCTGTTGGGTCCCATGTTTCAACCCCTTCCATGTCTCTTTGAAGAGGACAAGTGCTGCTGGACTGAACTTTGGGCTTCCTAACCCCATGAACTGAGCAGCACCCTGTTAGAAAAGTTTTCACAGCAACTGGACTAACGATTGATGGAGGACACCCACAACATGTACAGCAAAATTTCAAGTATTCTTGATTTACCTGAAAACCGTGATAAGAAAGAGACTCAGAACTGCATCTTATTTAAACATGAACTTCTCCTGGCATGTCCCAGTAAATTATACTCAGTACCTCTTTCACAGCACCTTCCCCCGGCTGAGGCCCATACATTTTCTTCTTCTTGAGTCTGTTCAATACCTTTAATTCCAAGTTTTGGCCTCGAAGACAAACTTCCAGTTGGGTAAAGCTACAGGGGTCACAGTATTCTCCAGGCTTACAACATCTGTAATTTTTTGCTCCTTCTAATAAAATTAGGACATTTCAGAGACAGCTTGTTTCTGTCTCACCTTTGAAACTGCTCTCTTTCATGCAATTTCATCCTCCTAACACTCCTCTTAGATAAAACCCACGGTGTAAAACAATATCAAGCAGGTAAGCTCTATAAACAAAGCAGCAAGAGATTTCACTCTCCCTGGTCTGACACGGAAATTGTGCCCTCTCTCCTCTGAAAACCCCTAATCACTACAACCTACGATTTTCTATTATTTCATGGTATTATGTCTATTTTAAAGCAGTAAGAAATGCAGTGTTAATTCTTTCTTAAGCTTTTTTAAAGCTTAATGAAATCCAAATTGATGTTTTCAATTATGTTATCGCCTCCCCACAGTTTCAAATTCTTCGCTTTCCATTTTCCACATCTTGACTTATTAAAATAAATTGTGCATGTTATTGTAGTTATTCAACAATATTTTAGGAAATTAAATGTAAGCCAGTTTCCAACAGCTGACACAAAATGCTGACATAATTCAAACACTCTCATTAAAGGAGAAACAGCATGAAAATCACTTTTTATTAATTTTCAAGTATAAAACAATAATTTCTACATTTGCTTATCCAGTGCAAATTATCTCCCCTGTGGTCAGTTCCAGCATTAACTCTTAGAGATTTTACACCATCATAATGGATTGTGTGTAATCATTGAAACATATCAAAACTGATTTGTGAGACAAGAAGAATGAAACAAAATTAATGTCAAGATTCAACTTTGTTCCACATTCCTTGCAGAGTATCCCAGAGAACATAGCAACTCAGCAGCCTTACATTTTTTTGTGAGCTGTCTCCATTCTAGGATATTATCCTTTTACACTTCAGATATTTCAGATATTATTTCTTTCAGATATTATCTTCTTGTACTAGTGTGCAGAGACATTCCTACATTCCTCTTCCTAACAGTAACCCATGGCCTTGGGCCAGACCCAAACTAAAGTGCCAGACCCAATAAGCCAAGCCTTTTGCAACAAACCTGTCTATAGGCCACAGTCCCCTGCCAGCCCAGTCCTTTCTCTCCTTAGGTCATCCAAGTGCCTTCCACTAGATAAACTAACATTTACTGACAATGGAATAATAGAAAATAAAGCAAGCAAAACCCAATTCAAAGACAGAATATTCCCTTTTGTGCATGTAACAACAAAGAACCTGTGCATTTAAGAACAGATGTCAATATAAACTAACCTGCTTAGAGTATCCTGCATAGTAGCTGCTGTAGGCCATGACAAGCATAGACAAGGAGCTACTTCATTTTCAAAGTCTGAGCTCTAAGTCAGATTGTCAGATGCAACAACAAATGAAAACGCAGTAGACAGAACGCCAGGTAGGCCAAATACCAAATTACATGTTACCTCTGCATCACAGTGCAGGTGGGACTCTAGGTTTCTGTACAGTTGCACAAAGAATCTTTGTGGTACAATTAGCCAGCCACAGCACAAACACCGGTGGCTGCTTTGTGATGCCAGCCAAAATGAAATTATGCTCCACTCTAATAGTTTTTATTGTTGTTGCTCTGGTGAGGGATTTTTTAAAATTGTTTTCATTTGCAGTTTTTTTTGTGGTCTTCTTGTTGTTGTCGCCATTGATATTTCGGTGTTGGTGCTGGTAATGTTTTATTTAAAATGCTTTTGACTATAAAGATTTACAACCTATTAATACTGGAAATCTCACTAATAAATATGGCCACGTTTTCAGCCTACAGACATGGTAGGGTCTGTGATGAGCAAAGCTTCAAACAAAAATCCAGGATTTTCTTTTCCTACAAGCACTGTAAGTTCCAGTTAGCAAAAAAATATTCCGTAGACAGCAGCTGAGCCCTCAAGTTAGTCTGCATTTTTAATACACTACTTCTACATTCAGAAGAAGCTGAAAAATCAATCTGTAAAATTAGGAAGCCACTACTAATGCAATGGGCTTCAATGCACAATGAGATCAATCGGGACTTTTTCACAACAAGATGCTTTGGTTTGGTCCTTAGAGGATGAAGTTTTTAACAAGTAGAATGGTGGTGTGGTTGGTTAAAAATCAAGCGACTATTACTGCACTGTCAAAGACTTCTATGTTTCAGACAGCATAAAACCCTCACCTTATTCTGTTCATCCAGAATGTCCAAGATTTTAGTTCACAAATAATGGGTATTACTCTGAGTAAAAGAAAAAGTACGTAATTTTATCATTGGTGTTTGTGTACAATCTGCTAGAAGGCCTGGTATACGTTCATATGTGTCTTTCCCATTTTACAATTACCTAATTTCAGCACTTAAAGATTCCTCTAACAACAGTTCTAAAATCCCACTTTGTTCCAATGCCTATGCCAAATACAGTTGTATCAGTTCCACTTCCAGAAAACAATTCAGTTTTGTTTTTAATGCACTGCCTTGCACCACCATCATCTTCCTCTTCTACTACAGGTTAGAACGAGTCAGCCAGGGAAATTCCTGGAAGCAAAAAACCAAACAAACACAGAATAAAAAACATATCAGAACAGGCAAACAGTAAGAGGAACAGTTAGCTACCAGATGGAATCCACATGATATAAAGACTGCTCAAAAATGTTTCATCTCATTTGGTCTACAATGAAAAGGAATAACCTTAAACTCTGGAAACAGTCATTAAGGACACTATACATTAATAATTGCCAGCGGGGGAAAAACTCAAACAAGCAGATAGCAAGGAAAGCAGATGGCATGGTGTAAAAGGACCTATTTGCCCCATCTTCCAAATCTGAAAACAATCTTTCTGCCTTGCAACCATCTCTGCCTCCTCTGTGGTTTAAGTGATAGTTCCTGAGGTTTTCAGAAGCTCGCCACCATGAAGCTTGCAGACAAAGAAATGAAAACACATACACACCTGTTTCTTTCTCTCAGACTGCGGATCAATCGTTACATTTATAAGAGAAGGTGTTTGCTTATCAGTCACACTTGCTTTCAGAGCATTCTGCAATTCTTCTGGTGTTTTAACGAAGTAACCTTTACCTCCAAAGGCAGACATAATTTTCTCATAGCGTGCATTTGGCAGGAGAGAAACAGGAGGTACACTGTAATGGAACGGAAAACATGATTAACGGCATGGGAGAATTGCCAGGCTGACCAATTTAATTACATTAGCACCAATTTTAAAGTGCAAGATGATTATTGTGCTGGCCAGATGAATTCTTCTGGGCTGAAAGAGCTATGGCTCCTGTATCACCTAAGCTGTGTTTATAGGGTACCATACTCATTTTTATCTTGTGGAGACATTTCTGAGCAAAGCTTTAGCATAGTTCTCTTCATACAGAGATCTCAGCTGGGAAGCAGAAGTCCTGTGTAAACTCAGAACTGAAGTCTCAGGTAATTTTGGAGATTCTCAGGATTTTGAAGGTTAGCCCACTATGAACTCTGTACTGTGTGGGCTGAACTGCTGCAGGAACCTGAGAAAACTAATAGAGAATCATCTCTCTGCTGCACTGTTGTGCAAACAACAGGCCGGAATTAGGCTGGCTGTTTGCTTTCGGTAACTGGTTACTTACTTACATGAACTTAGCCCAGGACTAAGTTGACTTTACAAAAGTAATTTCAATCTGGATCACAAAGCATTAAAAATTAAGAGAAGGACCATTTTGGTCACTTCTTCCACAATTGCTATGACATACTTCGAAGATGCTTACCATGTAGAAGGGTCACCGAACTTTAACATTTCTTCCCAGGCGTTTGCATCCAAACCGGTGTAAATCCCATTGTTGTTTACTACAATAATCAGGATTGGCAAGTTGTATCTACAAAAATAGACATTTGGAAGAATTCTGAAATACCTGCCCCCTTCTGTAAGATTTTAAGAGTGTAATTTTCCTTAAAAGTAAAAGGAAAAAAAAATCACTTCCACCTGAAATATGATTTAGTCATCACTGGTAAAACACTACATCACAACAACATGAAAAATGAGCACGTATGTTTTTTGGCTTGTTTTCATGTGCTTTATGGACAGTAGCAGCACCCTTGGCCTTCTAGTTGAAGAGACCCTGAAGAGCATCATCTTGAGCCAAAAAACCCAGTTACCTGCAGATAGTCTCCACCTCCATCCCGGAAAATCCAAAAGCACTGTCTCCTTCTATGCAGACAACTCGCCTTCCAGGTATTCGGTCTCTGGCTACCATTGCAGCTGCTATGGCAAAACCCAGCCCCACTCCCATGGTTCCAAAGGTACCTGCATCAAGCCTAAAGGGAGAACACAGAATTACTATCCCTTTATTTCTACTCAATCTCTTCAATTTATCCAAGGTGCCTTGCTTGTACTTTTAATGCTTTGCCATACAGTGTGCAAATACTGCTTTACAAACAATTGGTATAAAGAGATACTAGATGTAGCGATTATTACATTCGGCCAAACATTTGATAAAACTGCAAATGTTTTAAGTGATAAAAACATACTGGAACTCTAAAATTAAGAACTCTTGTACACTAGTGCTACAATAAGGAACTATTCTCATATGCTTTTAGCTGGCATAGTAACAGTATTTCAAAAACATTCAATTACTGTAGAGACAGACAACATGAAATATTTCTATATTTAATTCCTTGAAAATATAACTATTAGTCTGAAAGCCATTGATTAAATACTGTTGTTCGAATTTTAGTCTTCTGTTCAACCATCTGAAATCAAATTGAAAGCTATAATTTAGTTAGATCATTTCAATCAGAAGCACATAATGGATACAGAAGTACATAAAGCACTAGATTATTCTAGGGTTAACTTCTCGAATTTGCTTCCAGATATGTGCAATGCAGTCTGAAGAGACAACCAGTAACATTACTGTGTCCTTACTTTAAATGAGGGGGAAAAATGCACATTCTTCCCCCAGCTCTGCTGGAAGTACATGGGTTTTCTTGGTTGTTGGCTGTTTTGTTTACAAAGCAGTATTTTAAGTACCCACATCTTAGGCATGCAGGTTTACATGAAAGCATGCCCAATATGTAATCCAATTTTCAAGTTTTCCCCATTTGGAAGTGTTTCAAAGAAAAACTCTTCACATGAATTCTTTGCAACATGAGAATCCCAATGACTGTTTTTATTTTTCCTCAATATTTACCACAGACACTAAACACAGAAACAAACATCTAGGTCAGGGAATTGAACGTGATGCTCATCACTCACTTTCCACAAGAGAGAGAGCAACTATCACCATTCTGCTGCAGAGCATGCAGAGAATTGTTGAAATCTATGACAGGACATCAGTATGTGAGTGGAAAACTTTCTTTAATCCCACTCTCAACCATCAAACTTCTGTTTTCCAGACTATTATACTACTTAGCTAAATGAAAATATTTATGCATAAACATGGCCTGTTGACTCAGCACAATATAAAAGATACCACACCTTTGACGGGGATAGAAATTTGGAAGCATTGTTCGTCCAATGTCCATGGTGTTTGCTCCCTCACTTACTAAAATGCAGTCCTTGGGTATCAGTTCTCTGATGTGATGAAAGACTGTA
Source organism: Callaeas wilsoni (assembly GCA_013398955.1). Taxonomy (NCBI): domain Eukaryota; kingdom Metazoa; phylum Chordata; class Aves; order Passeriformes; family Callaeidae; genus Callaeas; species Callaeas wilsoni. Next base: position 154,652 of record VWPU01016568.1, on the reverse strand, counting down.
TAATAATTCATAGGCAGAGATTTCTCTAACGCTAATCCCTTAAAAAGAAAAGATATTCGAAACTCACATGAATAGAATTTATAATGAGGTGCAAAACAGAGACACATAAATAAAAACTATGGAAATAAAAATACACTCTGCTAGGTAAGGATGGAGTATTTGGTTTTCCACACACTACATCAAGGTCACTCCTTCTGTATCTATGCTGGTGACACAACATATTTATCAGAGGCTCAACAATCTCAGCAACCCTTCAGTGGCCTATCATTAGCAGAAGCTTTTAAAATTCAGTTTAACCCAAGAGGCACATGAAATTTTTCTGCACCAGGTTTGACTATTGACAACCCTAACTGAGCTGTCATCCGTGTGCTGGGAGGTAATTCAAAAGAGTGATCTGCTAGAATGAATTTATTTTAGATCCCAGTCTTGGAAACATGCATCTGAAGTTGCAGAATATGAGTTACATAAAGTTAGGTATATACCAAGCATCTGAGGTCTCTTAACAGCTACTTGCTTTTAACATAGATTAAACTCAGATCAGCACTGCTAAACTGCCCAATTACAAACAATGATGACAATTAGAAGAAAACTAAGAATGCATCCTCACCTAAGCCAGCTTCCACTTGGAGTACTTGGAGTATCTTTCCATTGCTTAGAAGTTACTGCCCATAATACAACAGCCCTGCCTGTGGTCTTCTACTAATGGCTTTAAGAATCCAATCCCAAAGTGTAATGACTTCCACACAGTTTGAATTTATACAAAATCATAGAATATTTAACCTATAAAGCTTACAGTTCTAAGCATAAGAAGCGTAAGCCTGTACCAAAATGGTACAAATTTTCAAAGTCTGGGTGACATAACTGAGAAACAGTTGAGGTAGTTGGATAAAGACCAGTTACAAAACTGACAATGCATCTGTGCCTGTTATAGCAAGAAACCTTTTAATTTCTTTAATGTCACACTACCTTTGATCTTTCCTCATTGTTCTTTATTTTCCCTCTTAACTTCTTCCACCACTCTGAATTAGAAGGGTACTTCCATGATCTTTTGTTGAATTCTTCTAAGAGCTGGAACAACATTGAAATGTTGTAGAGGGGTCTTTCAACATGTTTAAAAAAGACAAAAAAAGCATCAAGAATAACATTATCAAGAACGATCCCAGCACAATCACCGTAACACAAATCAGAATCTTTAACATATAATTTGAGAACAGACTGGATATACAATATGAATATACTGCCTGAAAAACGGTTTTCCTTGAAGAGCTGGGGGTTTTTTCCTTTTATTTTTAACTGGCAACTTACTTCACATGAATCAGAGGAAAGTGAGGTCAAAACCAGAGGACAAGGGACATTACGTTACCTGCCCAGTCACGGCGTTTATGTCACCTAATAAAGTTGCAGCTGGCCTTATATTGTTCCCCAGCTCTTCAGCACAAATATCAATCTGTATTTCAAAAAGAAAGACCACCATCAAATCAATGATATTAAGGAGAACTTTTTTTTTTCAGTTCAAGTGAGGAACATGGCCTAACATACATACATGTCTAACACTGTCTTCATACCTTGTTTTGGCTGTACAGATAACTTCCTTTGCCTTTCCTTGACATGACATCAGGAAATCCTTTATACAAAGTAAAACCTTATGGTACATACCTATTTTAATAAAAATTCATATATATCCTTAAAATTGACTGCTTGCTTCTTTCAAGCTCTTGCACACACTATAGAACTTTATTAGAACATTAAGGAGAAGGTGGTGAATAAAGTGATAATTGTATGAGAGCTAAAAATCTAGGCTCAGGTATACCCTTAAAGTCTATACAAAGCAGCAATCTTCTCACTGAGAAAACTGTGTGTATGCTACTTGACAGTAAGAACTTAGCTAGCATGAAGAAACTGAAAAGAAAGTTGAAACTATTGAAGCAAATTTGTCAGTGATGCATGAGCCCTCTAAGGGGCTTTATTTTTGTTATTTTTGACCAGGCCACACAAACTGTGAACTGACTCAGTATTTTAATACTAATCTCTCATAGTGAAAAAAATTAAGTGAGATGAAAATATATTTTCTTTAGATTTTTTAGAAAGAGGAAACATACAATATGTATTATTTGTAAAAATAATATTTTCAAAAATAATGTGTGTATTTTTTAAAGTTTAGCTTAAAAATTAATGCTATTGCAAAGTTTGGAACTTTAGATCATGTTCCAGGTCAGTGTAAGCAGGACAGCCAGCATGCTGGATCAACTACTACTATTTGATCACAGACTCTTGGGGAGGAGATTTTAAAGACACAATTTCAGGACTTCTCTTTCTAAGAGCTGGCAGATTGTCAAACGCATTAATTAGTTAAATAGACTTTCTTCCTCTTATTTCATTAACACTTCTGAGTGACTGAGCTCTTACATTAGGAGTCACTCAGGATCTGAAAGCAATTCTTTTTCAGAAAAATTCAGCCAAGAGAGCAATACGAAAGATTCCACAACTTCAGACACAGTTTTCTTTCAATCACAGAAATTCCAATGCTCCAAAGATCACAACAGTATCATGAGTCTAACCCTGTATTAGTCACCTGCATAGAAGTGTCTGCCCTCCTCATTATGGCAGCACCAAGCTCTTGATATTAGGAACAATACTGTAAGCATTCTTAGAAAAAAATAAGGAAGTAAAAACAATAATTAAAGATAATCATAATTATTTCTGGAGAATTACCAAAACTATATGCACCATACTGCACTTTTCATATGGCAGTATTTGCTGCATGAAATACATTACCAAAATAATTTACAATAACTGCTCCAGGCAATGCTAGAACACAGAAGACTTTCATTAAGTGATAATAACCTTCCTGCTTACCTGAATAACCTTTACATCCTGTCGATACCTTGGTGGAAGACCAAAATGCAAAATCCAATTCAACCTGGCACCAAGCAAGATGATTACATCAGCATGCTGTAATGCCCTAATAAAGGGAAATGAGAGAACCAGGTAAGAAGCAATCACTATTGCATTTAATAGTCTTTGCAAAATTAGAAGCAATCCTAACCAACACAGCAAACCCCAGAATATACATATAATTTTTCCTTCCTCTAAGATGCTTGCCTAACCCCCAAAACCCTGTATCCTCTTATACAGCCAATCACCAAGCCATTCCTGCGTTAAGGAACTTCAGAAGAAAATGAATTACTCACTTCCTACTGCACTGTATTTAGGAAAGGAATCATTACATTAGGAAAGCAACAAGATGTTAGAATGATTCTGAGGTTAAAGCAAAAGACTCACTATTGTGACACTGGCAACACTAGGTGCCAAAATTAAGATTGTTGTGAGCCTCTCAGTTTAGTCTCCCATTAATTTGCCTCTCAGATGGGCAGACAATATTTGGTATATTCTTTTATTCTCCATTCTTCCTAGCAGCATGCTTAACAGTGACAAAGCTGTCAGCAATGGACAGCATTTTAATCTCAGGGTGTATAAATGCTCTATCTCCATGATGACTCTGTGCATATTGATACATAGTAGGGTTCTTAGAGTCCATTCGCAATAATTTTGCCAAAAGCAAAAAAAAAAACCTGTTAAAAATTACTTTACACATAGTCTTTCAGTGTAGTTTCAAATATCTTACTTTTCTTTATGAATAAAGTGCAGTTTAGTGACAGAGTATTGCAAACACTACATGGACAGAACAGCTGGCAAAACTTCAACTGCAACATGGGCAGTTCAAGCTTCTGTTTAAGGTGTTAAACCAAAAAGGAGGAGTTTGTCTAGCACACAAAGTGAAACGTTTAACATAAACTGTTTGCCAGCTCTATTTTATATTACAAAAGACACACTAGCAACATTGATACATCTACTTGCCACAGGTTTCATAGTTACAGAATATAATATATCTCAGACAAAGTATCTTCCTGGTCAGCATTCTAAGTGATCCACTTAAATCTGCTGTCCCTTTCCCAGCAAGTTCTTCAGCGGTCTACAGTGAGGTGCAAAACATGGCTGAAAAAAATGTTTGTGGTATGAATTTTCTCTTCCCTGGCATCTGTAGACCACCAAAATTCCTAGTTGTTTCTCAGTTGTTAGGATTAGAAGCCTTGCTTTATATTTACGTTGATCTTGCTGCAGCTACACAATTTGGATGGTTATCAGGAACTACTCCTTTTGCCATTGGTGTAGGCAAAAAAGGCAGTCCACAAAGGTCCACCAACTTTCTGATGTTGTTTTCAGCGTGTGAATAAGCAGCACCTGAATGAAATGAAAAGAGACTGCTTAATACTACAGAAACCAACTGTATTTGCTTGAACTTCAATTAAGCTGATTGAGTTAGTGGCAGAAAGAGTACTGTTTCCCATTATGAAAGCTGCCTGTTGTTTTTCATTCTGAAGAACTCAAAACTAAACATGCCAAACCACAGATATTTGCGGTTAAAATTCCACACATTTTTGACAAAAAGTTTTGTTTGTTTGTTTGGTAAGACTTCAGCTGAGCTAATTTTTCTATTTCTATGAAGCAGGGCAGTGGAAAATAGGAGATCTTGTTTATTTAAAATGACGATTTTTTAGCGGGTGAAATTTGGTACTATGGGTCAGCGACTTCTGCAGCAGCAACACCACATCACCTTTATGTTGTGTCATGTCATTTCTGCGCGCTGCTGTTCCACATGCTCCATAACAACCTGCCCAAAGAGTGTAGTACAAGCCTTTAGGGAAAAGAGAGAAGCAGGAAGAAGTCCTTGCAAAGGTATGAGTTTGTGCACACATTTCCTGTGATGCTGCAGCAGTACATGGCCGCTGAATTAAGCTTGCCCAGGCAACCTGGAATAACTGACTGGTCCTTGGGCAATGGCTTGAGACTATGAGTCTTAAATCCTGAAGAATATACTTTTGTGTATCTTTCAAAAATTCTGCTAACACCAATACATAGCACAAAGTCCAGATACATTTGTTGAGTAGATTTTCAATTGCTGACATCAACAAAATGCAGATCTACTTTTTTGAGTTTTCTACCTTTCACTTTCAAAGAACATCCTTTTGTTCATGTGTATCCAGCCAGAGAGAGAAAAAACCCGATAACCTCTCCTGATCTACCTTCTGTTTTCCATTTCATTACCTAATCAATCATAAGATCCATCTCATTTCGATCATTGCACTCCCTAATTAAATATGGATAGAGATAATTTCCCATATCTGCAGGAAAACAGGCTGGGTTAAATGAGCTGGTTACTTTAATTCTGTTCCTAGCCGACCTGTATCTTCAACAGAAACACCACTGCACTGGCTAACACTCCACAAGGAGGCATAAAAGAAGTGAACCAGCACAGAGAATAATTACCCTCCATCTCCAGGAATTGATTACACTGGCAGAGTACAATGAAAAATCTGTAAAACAGCAACAGCAGCAGCACCTGCTGTGTTGCTTTATATCCCTACACAGGTAGGCTGGCACTTTCAGTAAGAACCAACAGAAAAATGACCTTTGGTTACTCTGATTCTTGCTATATATGACAGAGCAATAGACAGAGAATATAATTTCTTTAATAAAATTTAAATTGTTTGGAATTTTGGAAGTGATCCCTTAGTATTGGCTTTAGGATTAAAGACAACAGTTATCTGACTTTTTTTCTACATAAACTTGTATTTTATCAATTGATTTTTCTTTAAAATAGATGAAAAATACAACCATTACAGAACAGAAAAAAAAAATTCTAAAACCAGAGCAGATTTTAACATTAAATTCCAAAGAATTTTGTGTTTTTACTACTGGTTGGTTGGTTTGTTTGTTTGTTTGGCTAAAAAGAAGATGGGTAACACTTCTGGGGAAAAGCCGTCACTGTTCTTGTCCTGAACGTGCACAGTTCAAGGCTACATGAAAGCATTCTACCTTTGCCAATGATGAGCAGAGGCTGCTTGGAAAGAGCGATGACAGAGGCTGCTTTGGATACAGCAGAGTGCTCAGCCAGGCTGATGGGAGGTGGCAGGCAGCATTCCACGTACCTGAAGCCAAGCAAAACAAAAGAGGCTCTTTAAAAATTCAAAACAAGAAATGTTGAAAGACAAAACCTATTGTTTAGCATAAAATTGCAATTGCTACACACCGTGTTACAGCACTTATTAGAACAGGATACATTTTTTTTAAACAGGCTTTGAAGTTTTCCCTCGTTTCTTTAATCTTGTAGGCAGTGTTGTTTCAGAGATTTACAGAGTGACATCATTCTATTACCATATTAACTCATTCTTTTTTGTACATTTCATTACAAACTGTAATCTGTATCATGTTAGGATGGAATGTTACATTTAGAGGTTGGATTTTCTTGTTTTAGGAAAATAAAATATGAAATTAACCTATAAATGAATTTTCTTTTGTTGAGTGACTTGAAAAATAATGAACGTAATCTTTACACACTTGACAGAGCTCTTAATCACCTGAAGATTCACAAAATCCCCAGGTATGTCAATATAGCAGGAACCTGGACGGCCATACATACTGGTTCTTACAGCCTAGAAAACATGCAATCACAGTTTTAATCACTGTTTGACAGGATTTAAAAAATATTTATATTCAAAAAAGCAAGAAAACTCTTCTGTAGGCAGACAAGGTGCACAGTTTCATTTTGCTGACTCATCATGGGGGAAGCTTCCACAGACTGATTTATACCAGTAAATTCAAGTCTCAGTACTATTTACATTTTCCATGGCTTGATTTATACCAATAAATTGAAGTTTTGATAGCTATTTATACTTTCCCTTATATACCAGCTGGAGCCTTTCAGCAGATGTACAGTATTAGATTCTAAATTCTTTGTTTAATTTATAATGAAACAATTACATTATCAGCTGTTATGTCTGGAGATACAAAATTAAACAATCATGCTGAATTCTACTTAAAGCAGCACACAGTAAAACCAAGATAATCAATGCCTCCATTTCCTATTACTTTTGATTCCAGTTCTTCTACTGCAAGTAGATGCTCTGCTGAATTTGCACTTCTGGAAACAGTGTGACTGAATGCAGAATTTAGGGTGACATGGCTGAAGAGCTGCTACAGCAGTACCAAGAGACTCCTCTAATCCTCTCTGAAGCATTGAGATAAGGATATATTTTTTCTCACAAAAAACCCCAACAAAACAACAACCAAACTCAAACCCTAAACACAACCATCTCCAGTGCCCCTCACCTCCAAATCTCCTTCACATGACAGTGATAAAACAGCAGAAGTATTACATTTCTAGTTATTGCATCTCTCCCAAAAAGCATTTATTTCACAAAAATTTTCCCACTGTCTGAAGCTAAGAAAAAACACTCACTGCAGGGATCAGTAAGCATCAGATTGGAATAGAATCTATTTCTAGCCTATTCCATAGCATTGTTCATAAGGCAGAACCTCCCTGTTATTTTACTCCATCAACCATCATCTCCTATCTGCTGGAGCAAATTACTTTGAGTAATTATAACAACTATACAAAAATAAACCCTGAAAACTTAAACAGGAGACTGTTACCTGATGTTCTGTTGATAATTTTGTATTTTTTCATACCTTTTCAATAACAGCAGGAATAACTTCCACGCTGCTTGGGCGGACAGACAGCTTGTTGTACAGCCTGCCAGCTTCAACCTGAATAAAGGCAAGTAACCATTATATTGATTTATCAAAGTGATTTGCTCATTTCCATCTCAACATGAATAAAATGAAAGACATGCCAGATGAAAAGCAACAAGGTGGAAACTTCCCCACAGAAAAACGCAGTAGCAGCTGGTGAAAACTGTCAATACCATATTCATTCCTCCGAATGCTTAAGTTTTTGCTGTTTTTTTTTTTTTTCTCCCTCATAAATTGGTTTATTTTCTTGGACATTTTGCTTTTGTCCATCTCAGAACAAAGAAAATTTATACTAGCTGAAAACCTAAAACAGAGTATGAATTCTAACATGAGTAGGGACAAAGACATTTCAGGCAATCTGGTGTATTTACACAGTGTCAATTTTAAACCAGTAGATGGAGCAAATCAACAGCATTATAAGATCTGTTAGGAAATGTTAGTGTTTGGGATTGTTTTTCCTACAATGTCAATTTTAAACCAGTAGATGGAGCAAATCAACAGCATTATAAGATCTGTTAGGAAATGTTAGTGTTTGGGATTGTTTTTCCTACAATGTCAATTTTAAACCAGTAGATGGAGCAAATCAACAGCATTATAAGATCTGTTAGGAAATGTTAGTGTTTGGGATTGTTTTTCCTACAATAACGAAGAAACAACAATTATTTAACTGAAACCTTCCCGTAGAAAGTTGTATATCTGTGTACCTGTGGGAATTCTTGGAAAGCTCCCATGGTTTCCTGATTTCTGTCAGAAGAACCTCCAATAACAATCAATGGCCTAGAAAAGTATATTAAAAAGACAAACAAAAAACCCCCATAAGTGTGTGGATTTATGTGTATATATATATATATATATATAAAAACTTCAATCACACCTGTAAACTCTCCTTACAGTTAAATCCAACTGCTCTTGGTGTGCTGTGCACCATTATCATCCCCAGAGCTCTATACGAATAGACACCGAATACAGAAATGGATTCTAAATATCACAGTGTCAGCTGGCAGCCTTCCCAGCAGCTTTTGGGTCACTAGTTTTGGGACAATTTGGCCATATTAAGTGACTTGCATCATAGAAGTGCTAAAATCAAATCACATGGCAGGCAATTTTCATTCAAGTTTGATAATATGGGTGACACAGTGGTTTGAAGGAATGACAACACCTAATAAGAAGTTAAAAAGTATTGACTGGTCTAAAAAGTATTAAGATGTGTGTTTATAAAGGGTATTGTAACATGCACAAGCACTAGAACTAAGAAACAAGCTAGGATACAATTTTTCAAAAGATTATGTTTTCTTTGTATACAATTTGGAAGCAGCAGAAGTTAGCTGGCTGAGAGCACAAAACACTGAGAGGATTTTGTTTTTAGTAAAAAACACCCAAAACCCAAAGAAACGAACAAAAAATGAATGTGCTTGCAAGCACTCCTGATCTTAAATTAGTTCATGGCTATGCGAGGAAGGCAGTATTACTTTACAATGAGGGTTATACATTCCGTGGGAGCACATTTTTATTGTAATTTCCACAAAATACAAGAAATAGTCTTCCTACAGTGAATGAAAACCTGTCTTTTATTCAAGTTGTAGGTCAAAGTCCTTAAAATGCTAAAAGCTGAGTCAACAGAAGAAAGATGTTTTATTAATCTGCTTATTCATCCGCACTATATTGAAATATTGGGTCAATAGCTTTCTAGGCTTTTTCTCTTCAACAACTTCTCTTCACATACGGCCTTTCCTTTGACTGCATTTATCTATACAATGTATCAAGCTGAAACATTTGCAGCGTGTTCCATGCATAATCCTAAATTTAATCACCCATAAGACTTGGGGATATATGTATCTAGATCCAAGCTTCATAACCAGGCCATTTCTCTGCCATAAATCAAAAATCTCAGTTCTAATCCCGTGGTGCAGTGAAATGAGAACTTCAGGCTGTATCTTACCTTTATGAAAAATTGTTATGGAAAAATGCACTTGGTGATTGCTCTACACATTTTATTCTGCTTATTCTCTCCCCTCAGCAAAATGATTATCACTATCCATATATAACAAGACTCTTTGACAGTGACAAACCCTATGTTCCTCTCACTTGCCTTTTCCAAATTTATTTAAATATTTTAATGAACAAAGTAACTACTACTTCCCAACAATGAAATACAATTATAAAGCTGGTCTACTATTTAAAAAGCCAACTCCAACAGCTATATCTTGAAAATATTTAGTTCTGCCTTTGAAGTTTTACATAATTCTAACTAGAAAGAAGTTTTTCCCTCAAGGAAATCATTGTACTACTGTCACAATATTGTAGACATTTTGAAGAGCAGTGCTTATAAAGCAAGGCAAAAACAACAGTGAGGCAGAAAGAACATTGACTGTAATGAAACTGATAATGGTAAGTCTTATGGACTTGCAGGAGAAGGACTTCAGTAAACTGAAAAAAAATTTAACTGCAACTTCAGGGAAAAAGCATAGTATTTCAGCATGCTTGTGTTTGCTCCAAATCTTACCAACTATCCCACATCTGTCTTTGGAGTCTATTGTCATAGCCAGACTGAGGTACAAAATCTTGCTCAGAACGAGACACGACAGCAGGCAGCAGCATGGCAGGTAATTTTCAGCGCGAAATATCAAGAGGTTTTACCCTCAAAAATGCAGTTTACTGTCAAAAATGTCTCCTGAAATTCCGTAAGTAAATTACATGCACCCTTCTCTCTTATAAGCAAACCTCTGACTGTCCAAAAGCAAGGTTTTCACATAATCTTCCTTTTTTAGTCTAAGGTCATGTAGCAACAACAAAACTTTAGTCAATATCTCACATTTTAAAAAAAGAATTTGAACACTAGAGGTCTTTTTTCAAAATGTCAGACTTGATTTGTTAGTGTTCCCATTCCCCAGCTTCCTTCGTCCATCAGCCACTGCTAATTCAATGTTCCAGATGACACTGTTCTGCATCACATTCTGTTCTGTGAACACATCTGCTTGGTATTGCTACAGCTTCTTCCCAAAATACCTCAGTACAGCTTTCTCAACAGCTTTCAGTGGCAGACCAGACAAAGCTGTCACGTCTCAGTGAAGGCTTACAGGAGTACATACTCTGTACATCATTTAATTCAATACTTAATTACCACTCTAAATGTCTGCGTGGGGAGCAAATACGGATTTTAACAGTGCACTTGTCAATTTCTTCACATATGAAATACAGTAATTCAAAGGCAGTACAAATTTAAATTTAGAAAACACCTTTAAGATGATCGCCATGATCATTAAAGTATTACAGGCTAATATTGACTTCATTTTCAAACACATCCATACAACCAGCTATACTGATAGATTTTCTAATATGCACACAATGGGGTAGGACAAAATGAAAAATTTTATCCATGAGAATACAAAAAATGGAACTAAATTAATTTTAAGGTTGATAAAGGGAGAATTCCTTTCTCATTATCCATATGAAAGAGGAAAAAAAGTAAAACATTGAATACCGTGCAGCTCAACATCTGAAACAAATAACACACAATTATTGGAATTTTAAAGGGAAAATGCAGTTAAATTACCAGCAGTTAATGGTTGCATTTGCCATCCCGCCAAGGGCGTGTAAGAAACCTGGACCGGACACTACAAGACATACTCCTGGTCTACAGAGAAAATACAAAAAGAAAAGAGGAGAAAGAGAGAAAAGGAAAGTGAGCACAGGGAACACCAAATAAAGGATCAACAAAAATTAGTAAGGTGCTGAAATACAGAATATTAAACTTTTACTCATGTCACCAAAATTCATGAATGGCTAGGAATTTGTATGAATGACTAAAGGTAGACATGGAAATCAGAAACTATGAAGCTGTATCAATCCAGTCAGAAAAGCAAGAGAACCATTATGTGCTGCCCACACAGAAGTGGGCAATATACACAGGCTTATCCTAACACAGCTCCTGACTTCTTCTGTCACATTTGCTCCATCATCTAATGTTTATGTGCAATTTGGTAAACTTATGTTTGCAGTTTTCTCAACTGTACTTTATCAGCAGTTACCAATGAAGAAAGCTCACACTGGAAGAAGTGCATCTGATTCAACACAAATTTTACCACAATTTAATTCAGGCAGAGACATTTGTTATTCCAGATGATGAGATAAAAAAATGATAATTCTTAAATAGTGAGCATTTCTTAACAGTTTTGCAGACTCTTTACATACCTGCCAGTTAAATATCCAACAGCAGATGCAGCATAACAGGCCTGTTGAAAATATTTGACTTAGTGATACAATCGTTATTACATATATGTGTCATGATATTTTGTATATAACTTACAACAAAAATACTGAAAATAAGCAGGTACAGATTCTTCCCTGACTATAAGAGCTTAAATGTAAGTAGAAGCACCATTTCGCCCTTCCCATTATGTGTCCATAAAGATTAATGTGAAAAATCTCAAGACTCTTCCCCACTTCTCTCCACATTTCAGGCTCCACTGAGTATCCTGTTGTTACAAGATATTACATTAGGAATATTTGGGATTTGAAAAACAAAAATATCCACCAGATAAAAAAGACCAATTCAAACCAGGGAAGCAAAATGAATAGAACAATGTATGAAACTTCTGCTTTCCATTGCCTTCTGGACTAACATGGAAGAAGGACTTGCAAGAGAAAGACAACAAGCAGAAATCCAGCCATTCTGAATTTTATTTCAGAAATACTGCATTTCAGAAATCAAGCAAAATTCTGAAATCTCACATTGGAGAGAATAATTATATAATTAGGGATTGTCTTTTACAAGCTGAGTTGCTGAAATACTTCTCACTCCACTTCTGTACCACACTTTGCTTTGGCTACATTGACATTTAAAGAAAAATAGTGTTTTGAATAAAAATCACAAAAGTAACATCTACAACATGTGTCAGCATGGCTTATCAGCAGTGTTATTGTAGAGTATGTTTTTAAGCTGTTCCTGTAGTGATATGAAACATTTGGATATAAATTTCACCTGGCAAAAAGATAGTATGTGATCAAGCAGAAACAGAAGTTTACAGGTGACAGCACAACTCAAGAATTCACATGACATTGCCCACTCTCTCATATTTTCATACTCTTGTCTTGAAATCAGCAAGTTCTAACACTTAATGGAAAAAACCCTCATTTTGCAATATTTTGTAATTTTTTTTAAAGTAAGCGTCTGGCCTTAGAACCTGACTCTACTCTTAAATAGGTTGGAGATTTGATTTTAGTTGTAATTGAGTACTCTGGTGATAAGATGCCCACTTTGGTTCCAGCTGCCATTATTAAAGGGTTCTCGAGCCCGATTCTCTTGACACCTGCACCAACTCCAGAATATTGTATACTCACAACTAACTCAGGATACAAATATCAAGAGATTGCTTTGAATACGGAGCAATAATCATTATTAAAGATTAAGAACTAAACAAAAGCAATGTGTGTTGTTAACAAATAACCACATAGTAAAGGGAGTTTTTGAAGTTTCGAACTGATCTGGGTAATCAGTCTTCTAAACAACCACAGCAATCTCTAATTACCCAGGGTCAGATACACAAAACACGCCCATATGGAGTTGCAACACAATTTTTCACTGTTCAAAGGGCATATGGATGCAGGTGAACTGCTTCTGGCAAACTTATGCCACATTACAGGCCACAGGAGACCAGCTTATGGGTATTGGTAGTGCTACTTTTAGCTTCATGCTTTCACAGGTGTTTCTATTCTGCAGTTTTATGAGCTTTTCACAGAATCATTAAGGTTGGAAAAGTCCTCCAAGATCATTGAGTCCAACATGTGACCAATCACCATCTTGTCAACTAGTCCATGACACTAAGTGCCATATCCAGTCATTTCTGAACAGCTCCAGGGATGGTGACTCCTCCAGCGTCCTGGGCAGAACAAGCACATAAGGATGCCAGCCAACAAGTACATTGCTTGATTATCATCTTATGAGATTTTTTTAATGTTTTAACTTGTTTATGGACCCTATTTCCTATGAACACTACTAATCAAAATTCTACCACTTCTACAGGGAAATCCTTTTGCTACATCTAGCCTAGAAAGGAGGTAGAAACTCAACCCCTGGAAAAAAAACCCCTTAATTTTCTATATATCTTATATCATCTACAGCTGCCTTCAACAATAAAAGAGGCAACTGTATACACATCCTCCACAGCAGGATCACACAACTGAGACATTTAAAACTATGATGTGTAAATACTGAGTGTATCTTGAATATACTATATATAACCTTTCACCCTTTGCCAAGAAATTACTCTATTATTCACTGAGGATAAAGAAGAAACCAAAACTCAGTACAAGATGCAGCTTCTTTCATCCTTTTTGACTCTCCAAAGAAGAGAATTCCTGACATTTTGACATTAAAACCAGTCTTAGTGCTATTTTTATTCCGCTAAGCAAAAGCAGCTCATCATTTACACAGCACAATGTTTCTTGTCTATTTCATCTAGTAAATAGTAATAAATACAACAGCATCTCATTTGGCAGTGCAAAGCAATCTTCTCTGTTAATTGCAGACACACATGAGGAAATTAATTTTAATCATGTTAGTAACCACAGCTAAAATTAGAATATTTGCTAAATGGCCTACAGGAACATAAAGACCGTGCCGAATTCCCAGTCCTTCAAAGACTCAAATACGCCTTTTAAACATGTTTGTATATAGTTGCCTCTCTCATATGTTACAGATTTTCCATAGAGACATGCATTCCTCTAAATTCTTACATTCCAGTATAACAATATCAAGATTAGAAAGCAAAAACATACGGCTCACAATCACCTCATTGAGGAGAACTACTGTCACAATACTTTGTTGAGGACTGGGACAATCCAAAAGGTTATTAACTACATAAGTTAAGGAAAACTGGCAACTGCTGTAGACCAGCTTCAGGTATGGAAAGCAGCTGGTTCATCTGCCACCAGTTCAGTAGCTGGCAGCCAGCTCCCCATCTTGTGCAGCAACCCTTTAAAACAACACATAAACCCGAGGTTATCATCTTCAACCTCAGACCACCCAAGGAACTACTGAGACTAAAGAGTTACTACTGTGGGAAACCAAACAAATGCAGAACTAGCAGCATACCACCAAAATGATGAGGAGCCTGGCTCTTAATTTCCAATACCTACACAATAAAGCTGAAATATACATAAATAAGTGAGTCTAAGCAAATGTTCCATGGTTGATTTTGAGCACTTGGAAGCATTATTACTTTCTATGGTTTGCTGTTTTGTAAGCTTTTAAAACATAGTTAATGAAAAAAACCTATTATTACTTAAATTGTCAGAATCAGTTTATCAATTAACAGGAAAACTTTCCTCTTTGGGCACTTAAGAACACCACATAGAGAAGGCAAAAAAAGTCAAAAGGTAGGTAATAAAGTCCTAAAAAGAATTAAAATACTACCAAATGGAGTGACAATGATAATATTGTCCCAATTTGGAAGGGCAGACATCAGTAAAAGAAAATAGTAAAAAAATTTAAGAAAGAAGAATATTGGAAAGTGTGTAGAAAGCTACAGAGAAACGAAAAGCCCTGGATGAGCATCTTAAAACCTGGCAGATTAAATCTGACAATGTATCACTTGAAGGAGGGAACTTCTATAATTTTTTTGTTCTCTATCACATGCTGTCTTTAAATTCTTTTTTTCTTTCTTTCTTTTCTATCCTTGCTCCCTCATTGGAGGATGGCATTTTTGAATGAAAGAAGATGCAATTCCCTTAACAGAAAAGGAGAGGCCACTTTAAAATGGAAGTGGGGAAAGAAGGGGACAAAGAAACACTCAACCCAATGCACCAATGTTCTCCATTATTCAAAAATAAGAGTGGCTGCTTCTGTACAGGTTCTTTAAAGGAACACTCAGACCACATTCTTTCTAGTAAGAAAACTTAAACTGGGTTTAATTCCATTGTAGAACAGTTAAGGAAAAGGTTGGTCCCACTACAGATGTATACTTACAGCTTGTTCATTTCTCATTCCAACATATTTTATTCCAACCGCCTGGGCTGCAATTGCGATTTCGATGACTGGAATACCAACAATGCCAAACATGTATTCAATATTCTATGAAGAAAAATGTTGGAAAAAGACTGTTTTTTCCCAAAAGCCCGCTTTAGTAAGTACACACCAAACACAGACATGCTAACTACACAGGCAGTCTAAAACTAAAACGTAACAACATATATAGTCACAGAGAAGGTCACAGGTCAGTGTGGAAGCACACAGAGCTGGCATCAGCTGGTGTTTGCAGCTCAGCCCTCTGTGGTTGTGAAAGCCCTGGATTTTGGGGGTCTACAAGCAGTGGGACAATGTTTCAATGCCTCAGTCAACGTGTGTTTAGTGCTCTCTACTGACCAGCTCTTACCTGGGATATCTCTGATATGTCACTTTCCTGATTCTCAGTACGTCAGCTTCCTCTACTCTGAAAATGCCTCACGGCACCTTGTGTTCTTACACTTCCACAAAAAATTAACGGTAAAAAGCCCCCAGTTAATGGTTGGGATAGTACCGTGCCCACAGAAACACAGAGATGAAGAAGACTACGCTTGTCTGGATTACAACTGAACTACTTTCCTGTTTCACAGGCCAAACGCAAAGTCTTC
This sequence comes from Callaeas wilsoni, assembly GCA_013398955.1. Classification (NCBI taxonomy): domain Eukaryota; kingdom Metazoa; phylum Chordata; class Aves; order Passeriformes; family Callaeidae; genus Callaeas; species Callaeas wilsoni. The sequence continues at coordinate 138,449 of VWPU01016568.1, read as the reverse complement.
TCCCAAAAACCGTGCCAGGCCTGCAGCATCTCGACTTTAGGGACAACACAGTTTTTCGTCACTGTAAAGGAGGCGCAGGAGGCACATCCAGCTGTCACGGAAAGAGCCGCAGAGGACCCTCGGCATTGCTTGTGGTAACGGTGGCATCGGCTGAGCTCGGGAAGGGGCAGGCTCGGGAAGGGGGCAGGCTCGCCAGAAGGAGGGAATCGGTGCTGGCCTGGGGAACACCGCCTCCCCGGGGTCAGCAGCTCACGGCTGCCCCGGTGGCACCGGAGCCGGGCCGCTCCAGGGCTGTGCGGCGGGACCTCCCTCCCTCTCTCCTTCCCTCTCTCCCTCCCTCCCACAAAGCGGCGGGGCGAGCCCTTCCCATCCGCCCCCGGGAGAGCGGCAGCGCCGGTCGGGGTGAGTCCGGCCGCGCACATTCGCTCACTGCAGGCCGTCCCGGCCCGCAGGCTGCCGGTCCTCGCCCTGGGGCTCTTACTTGCGCCCTGAGGGCCTGGGCGATGAGCTGCGCCCCGCTGACCGCCTCGCCCTCCATGTCGGCCCCTCCGTCCCGGCCCCGCCGCCGCCCGCCTGGAACGGCCTGGACCGGCCTGGACCGGGACCCTGGCCGAAGGTCGCGCGCAGTGACTGACAGGCGGCCCGGCCAATCAGACAGCGCAGGGGGCGGGCCCGAGAGTACCCACCCCTGATCCTGCTGGCGGGCGGCGCGGGGCGGAGGCCGGGACAGCTTCCTATTGGCCAGAGCGGGCAGCCAATCAGAGAGCGGGAGGCGGCGGCCCTCCAGCGTGAGGCTCGCGGCGCGCGGGGGCCGGAGCGGGAGGCGCGTGCCCGGGCCCGGCCGGGAGCGGGGCCGGCCGGCAGCGGTACGGAGCGGGCAGGGTGGGATCCTGGCGGGCCCGGCCGCGGCCCCCGTGGCCTCCGTGAGCCGCAGGGCCGCGCGGTACCCGGGGCAGCCGCCCCCGAGCGCTACGGCTTTGTGGGGCTGGTCGGAGGTGGCTAACATGGAGCGGGGCAAAGTACAGGGCTGTGTGTGAGGTGCCCGTGCCCGACGCCGGCGCTCACCAGAAAAAGCGCCAGAGGAGTGCGAGACACCCTCACAAAATCCCAGCTGAAGGATGGCGCACGCCCCTTTGTCCGGCTTTGGCCATCCGGGCACGTGTCGCTGAAGTGACACGGGTGACAGCGTGTCCCTGCCCCGCTCTCGGGCTTTTCCGTGGCAGCGCCCTCGGTTTGTCCAGCCAAACCAATAACGATAGCAGCGCTCCATTGGCCCTCACTCGCCAAACGACAAAAAACCGTAGATAACAAAACACAGATGACATAGATAACAAAAAAAACCTTAACAAAAGCTACACAGTAAAATACTGTCATATAATGCGGCAATTAAAAGCAGTAGACAAGAGAGATCCTGTCTACACTATGTGCTATATGTTTTTAAAATACACTGTATAATATATAGTAGAATGGCAGCATTACACTATGTGGTATGTATTTTTAAAATACATTGTGTAATACATAGTAGAATGGCAGCAACATCACAATCCATGGTTATCATTCAACCTAAAAAAGACTTTATTTTTTCATAGCCAGTTGAATATTTGCCTAGCAATATTACTGTAATTACTACTTGTGTTGCTGTTTATGTTACTATACTATATGTTAGGCATAGCTTAACATGGATTTGCTATTAACCACTCAGGAGGGCCCAGACTAGTGCTGTGCTATCTCTGTTATTTCAGGGTCTGTTGGATTCTTCTGAATGTGGAAGTGTGAAGAAGGAGGGTATGTGTTGCTTTTCTCTGTATATACATCCAGGTGTGGTGACAGGTGACAGACTTCTAAGTTTCCAAAGTTGTTGAAAAGCAAGTGACTGGATGCTTTACTTCACATCACACTGAGATTAGATGGTTCTGAAAAGGTGAATAGGAAAACAGTCAGCAGTGTGACTGGGAGGAAAACTTGGCATCCAAACTTGAACACCAGTCTTTCTACCCTTTGTGTGGAACTATAACTGGAATATTGTGACTGCATGACAGTAATACTGCTAGGAGATATTTATGTGTGGGTGACATGATCCTGCTGAAGCCTGTCTGTCAGGCAAAAGACCACATAAATCACAGGAAAGGGACATAAGATGATATGAAATTATAAAGCATTTCAGGTCATGAAAATTTAAAGTCATGGCTCAGGTGAGGTGATAGCTCTGTAGATCCTAAGCAAATTAACTTCTCTTCAAGCAGAGGATTTATGAGATGGTATGGCACTTTCCACTAGCAAAAACATCCAGAATGTGGCAGAGACATATTTGGAATCTCAACAGCCTAAGGGCTGAGTAAACCCAGTTGGTATTCTTATTTTGGCTGGAAAGTTTAATACACCCAAGCCCAGCCTTAGGGCTTGTCACGGCTCTCTGTGTTAGAAGCAATCCATGAGAGAGCAGAGCCCTGTTGTTGAGGCTGTCAGACAGGGGAAAGGCTTTAGGGAGCACTCACACAAGTGTTCAGCCATCATCTGTAGGACTAGCAGTAATCACAACCCAGGGTTGGACTCAGAGGAATTATTTTAGATATTTTAGTTGGCCCGGGTTCAGCCGGATGGGATTGTGTAGTCGCATGTTCAGTGCATCTCCTGTGCATCTAGTGCACCTCTTGTGCATCCAAATGAGTAAAAGATTCAGATTGCTCCTTTTGAGTGTTTCTGACCCCCAGGAAATGAAACTTGGTAGAAAAATAAGAACTCTCCAAGCATGTTTGTAAAACACAACATTTTGTAGAGGCTCATTACCTGTTAATTCTGTTAGTGTGTTTGGCTTTAAAAAGAGGCAGTTTTTCTAATGCTTAGCAATTCCGTCTCGTGATCTGAATCTCTCCAACTTGTTCCATCACTAGTAATGATGAATTCTAATTACATCTTAGTGGACAACTTTATTAAGGAGCAGCTGACTAGAACCCATTCCTGTCCTAAATAGGCATTTTGGCTTTGAAGGGGTGACAAGAAATAGAAAAGAGAGTTTTGTCAGCGAAGTGCAACACAGCTTGTTTATTTTCATTACGTTCCTTAACTGTGAGAAGTTTCCCACCCCAGAACTCCCTCCCCCTGCTACTGCTTTATATCTTCACATGTGCTTTGGTATTTCATTTGCAAAGCTGAGCTGCACAGGCTAAGGAGACCCCTCCATTCTTGATATGCATGCCAAATCACCCCCAAAAAGTACTGAATGCTTTCCTCAACATGCAGAATAGCAAGGATAGCTTGTCATACATCACTTTTCAAAACTGTTTATATAAATGCAGTCTTTAATCCATGTGATTACAGAGAGGCCAAGGTTTTATTCTGTTTTCATTGCACTTTAAATAAATTTACCCTTGAAGGCATGTATGTATGGACGCATTGGCTAATTAAAGCTCAAGGAAATAGGAATATGTAGTTGAGCTTAGCAGCATTGAACAGCTAAGTTACTCCTGTACCCTTAGAAGTGTTACTATTACACGTTAAGACTTTTTGGTTGAGCAAACAATTCTTCTGCTTACCATGTGCACCAAGGTTATGGATTTTGCTGTCCCACATGGGATTGTGCTGCTATCAAACCAGTGTTGCAAATGGCATGTAGAGCTCAGAAGGAAACAAGTGCCTTAAAGTACTAAGATAGTACTTACTAAATGCTTTTTCCATTTGTTCTTTGTTAGGTGCTATACAGTTGGTGTTTAGGGGAAAAAAAAAGCAGTATTGAGGATTGTTATTAGCTGCTTTTCATCCTGGAATTCAAACAAAGAGATATTTTCAGAATTGACATAGACTTTCTTTTTTTACGTACAAAACTACATTTAATATAACATGAATAAAAATAAGATTGTGATTAGTTTAGAATTGATCTTTTTTTCCTGTTGAACTCCTAATGGGATTTAGAGAAGTCTCTTCATGCATGTGTCTGTCAGTCTGTATTTCCTTTGGAAAAGTTCAGGGAGTTGTAGATCATGAAGACTGAAGGGCACTAAGAGTGTTTTGGAACATTTTTTTTTTTTGATACAAGTTCCCAGAGAGCAAATACAATTAAAAAGTCAGTAATCAAACTTAGAGCTATCAACATCTAGCAGCAACTAGATCTCTCCTGCAAGCTCTTCCAACTTCACTGATATTTGAGATTTAATTCCTTAATTATACTAATGACACTGTGGTGACAAATACAGAATTCTCATGTTGTGAGAATAATTCTGAATAAAAAGGCATTTCAATAGTCTTTCTGAAGTGTTGTACAACCATTGACCTGTTCAAAGTCTGTTCCTTACTTGGGAAGTCAAAAGGTTACATGGGGAGCCCATATTGCAGAGAGTGCCCCAGCCTTCCAGACTCAATAATTATTATTTTTTTTCTAAGAAAAGCTAACTAATGCAAATTTTCTCCATTTTGTATAGATTTTTGATTTATTTTTATTACTATGAAAGCATTTTTAACCTTACCTATCTGCATTGTATGGGAGGAATGCAGATCTGAATTGCACTCGACATTTTTATAAATGTTCAAAAAAGCTGCACTGTAGGAGAAATATTTGCCTATTTCATATGTGGAGTTGGAATACAGTGAATTCGTAATCCATTAGGAGAGGCATTTTCATGATAGATAGCTGCAGAAGTAGTGTCTAGTATAATTCTCTTGGCAATTATCTCTTTCAGTATTGATAAAATAAGTCCTATTTCTGCTTGACTGCTAAATACAGTCTCCAAGTAATTTTAGGAAATGCTACTTTTAAATACATCCCCCATCACCAAACGGGGGAGGAACTGCAAATTTGTGAGCTGCTTTAAACTTTTCTCAAAGATGTTTTGATATATGGTGAAGTAATCTATAAATGAATGTTAATTATAAAGGGAAACCAAGCAAGGAGATCAGTAGAACTATATGTGAAGCCTAAATGCTTTTGAACAGGACACAGTTATTTAAAGCACCAGTGTAGATGGATTTAAGGTTTAGAAACAACATGCACGTGGTCATCTAGGAACTTAAAAACACCACACTGCTGAGAGCCTCAGTTACCATCCATAATTATTGTCAGTTTAAATTCCTGGCATGATATTTTGCTCAAGCTGCCCCCACCCGACCTGCCTGTGTTTATTTCTCCAGATTTATGGCATTCACCATGGTGGCTCTGTGCTGGAAGCTGCCCGTCTGCTTCCTCTTCTATCAAGTAGTCTCAGGAAGAGTGAGGAGGGAGGGGCACTACGTGGCCGCGGTGTACGAGCACGAGTCCATCCTGAGCCCGAACCCGGTGGCGCTGGTGGAGCGGCGCTCCGCGCTGGAGCTCATGGGCAGGAACCTCGACGTCTATGAACAGCAAGTGCTGGCTGCTGTCAGGCAGGTACGGCCCAGCTCCGGGCAGCACTTGTGCGTGCCCTGGGTGTATATATAGAGGAAGTGCTATCGGGAGATAATCCTTCACATTTGTGTTCCCAGGCAACTAGAGCCATACTTATATACATTAACTCTGGTCTGGGTTCTCAGATGATCTGACCTGCCAGCAGCTCTGAAAAAGAATCAGGCCAATTAGCATCCCGCCTGACTCGGGCTATTCCAAGCCTGGAAAAACACGCCCATATTTATTTAGTATAGGGAAATTAATTTTCTCTTTTGGTCTGAATACTTAGTTGCTTTCTGTTTTCTTAAATGGAAGGGTTTCCTTGAAAGATTGTCTTACTGGCAGCTGTCTTGGGTTTGGTTTTGTTCCAGTGCTCTCAATGGAAATTCCTGAATGTTTCTAAAAACTAAGGAAGTCAAATGCTTTGGAAATTAATGTTCCGCCTTTAACAACTCTGTGGAACTAAAGTTTTCCATTCCTTTCTCCTACCCACCATGGAATGGTTCTCAGTCTAAATATATTTAGAGGAGAGAGACTAGTATTGCCAGCTGTTCTGATGCGCAGCCCTCTTTCCTCCCCTCCCAAGAAAACCCAAAGCTGGTTCTAGTGATAGGAAACAAGTGTTACTGGCCTACACAGAGAAGAATTGACTTGCAATTTTCACAGATCTGTTGTTCCGGGAGAGAATAATTACTATTTTTATATAATTTGAAAACATGTTTTTTTTCCTTGAGAAGTTCAGATGACTGGGCAGAAGCATAATAGCAATTTTTATGCAGCCCTGCACCCAAGACACATAAATTATCCCAAAGCCACAGCATAGATAACACGGTTGAGCTGACTTCTGAAAACTAACAGGAATTTGAGTGACTGGTGCTGTATCTGATTTAAGAAGAATCCGCCTCATTTTTAGGAACAGTTCAGATCTCCCTGAACTTCTGGCAGAGCCTCTGGCATGGCTACACTTCTACCAGACTGTGCACTGCTTCCACAGGAAAGCTCTTTCTGAAAGCAACACTCCCAGTACCCTGTCCAGCCCTATATACCTAATTAACTAAGTGATGCTGCACCTTTGACAGAGGGTATCTGCAAATAGCATAATTCTGATAAAAACTTAAGACAAGTTTTAACATCATCAGCCTTTAACCTGAATGATGACGTTCTCATGACTCGTGTGAAGGGAGAATACCTTTGGTAAGAAATTGGATATAGTATGCTCTTATTTGCATGCCCTTAAAATAATGTCAAATACATTGGTTTTCAAGATAAAGGTATGTGTCAGGTTAAATACGTTTTTTTTTTATACACGCAGTTACACTCCTACTATGAAGTCAAAGAAAATATATCTGCAAGCTACATTATTGGCAAAACCTAATTGTGTTATCCTGAACTTTCTCTTGCTCTTTTTACCCATGAGATCCCTCCTTTTCCTTTGCTTTGCCTACAAAACATGTCTTTGTTTTACATACAGGGGGCACAGATCATTGTTTTTCCTGAAGATGGAATCCATGGCTTCAACTTCACCAGAAGCTCCATTTACCCTTACTTGGATTTTGTTCCACATTCGCACTCTGGGAAGTGGAATCCCTGCAGAGAGCCCTATTTGTTCAATGACACAGAGGTAAATGTAGGGGTGATGCCTGCAGGGGTGGGATAACTGAATACTCCAAGTGGGAAATAGCTCAAGTTGGTTTGCTTAGGGAAGTAAGCAAAAAGTTTAACAACTCCTAATACCAGATTCTGTTTTCATGGATACTTGGGCTCTGCTGGTTTCATTCTTAGCAGTGGAGGGTTTAGATCCGTACATGCAAGGAGATCAGTTGTGCATGAACCATCTGGATTTGTCATCTCCTCCTTCCCAACCTCTGAAATGGTAACTGCTCTCTAGTAAGATATGTTGTGTGTGATTTTAGTTTGAACAACATTGTTTTATATAAAACAACACAGTAGTATCTTCCCTTTTGGTGCATTCTTGTTACTCGACTTTAATGATTTAATGACATCACAGCATTCTGACTCAGCAATCATTGTCAAATGATTAGCACAAGTAACGGGACTTACCTGCTACAATGCAATAGAAGTCACAGCTTGACACGGACCAAGCATGATTACATAAGATGTGACCTGGATGTTAAAAAAAATAGTATTGTCATTGACTGTTCTGGACCTGAACTGAAAATAACCATGCTAAGTAAATGCAGACTGTTAGTTCTTCCAGTACTAAATGTAATGAAAGAAATCATGCCTGTGCCTAGTAAGCAGGATTTGTGTGCAAACATGAATCGCAGTTGTAAGCAATGATCTATTTTGGCCTATGAATCTTTGTTACCAATGATCATGGCCAAGCAAGCAAGAACTTAGTTTGCCATTCAGATGCTGTTTGGAGATTGCGGTAATGATAGTCTTTGGTACAGCACTCTGTGTTATGGAAGAAATATCCCACTAATACTGTGGTCAGCAACGTTTTCTATTTCTTTTCTGTAATATGCAAGGTCTGTCCTTTTCCATCTCTGCTTCTCTAAGTCGTAGCTAGTAATTAGTTTTTAAAAATTTATAGTAAAAACGTCCAGGTGCAGGTGATCATTATTAGACATTTGCTGTTCTAAAGGCACACACAGATCAGATGTGCTGCCTTGGCAAAGCTTTCAGTTGACATACGGTGTTTTAAAGCCATCAATGCTCCTAAAAGTCACAAGTTTCTAAAAATTAACACCCTTGGAATAGATTTATTTACTTACTTCCTTCTGAGGAAATAAAACTCTGACAATTTTTTTCAGAGCTATTTTAAAATTAGCATCTGAAATACCTTTCTGCCTACAAAGCTACTGGTTCCAGTAGCTTTTGTCACAAAATAATCAGTGCTTTTAAATTTTACAGATACGGTCAAATGCGTTCAATTTTGAATTTCCAGAATAATAGTTTGGAAAATATTAAACAAGTCAGAGGTGCTAAAGTAAAACTTACTCCACCACGTTCTGAAGTGCTGTTTCTCCGTACTGTTTTCCAGGTCGTTCAGCGCCTGAGCTGCATGGCTCTGAAGAACAAGATATTCCTTGTGGCCAACTTAGGGACTAAGCAGCCGTGTGAGCGCTCTGATCCTCGGTGCCCGTCGGATGGGAGGTACCAGTTCAACACCAACGTGGCGTTCGCTGCTGACGGAATGCTGCTGGCCACATATCGCAAACACAATCTGTACTTCGAATACGCTTTTGACACCCCTCCAGAGCCAGACTATGCATTCTTTGACACCCCTTTTGCTGGCAAGTTTGGCATGTTCACTTGCTTTGATATACTCTTTTTTGAGCCTGCAGTGAACCTCATCAGACAATACAATTTGAAGCAAATTGTTTATCCAACTGCCTGGATGAACCAGCTCCCGCTTTTGTCTGCTGTAGAATTTCAACAAGCTTTTGCAACAGCTTTCAATGTCAATATTTTAGCAGCCAACATCCACCACCCTACCTTGGGCATGACGGGGAGTGGCATATACACTCCAGTCAAATCATTCATCTACCACAACATGGAAAGTTATGGTGGCAAGCTCATAGTAGCAGAAATTCCTGTGATTACTACTGATTATAAAACCAATTTAGAGAGTAATGAAAGATTTAGAGAGAATTTACATGACTCATGCAGGACTTCTACAAGCACCTCACTGGATGATGAAGTTTGCTTTAAGGAGCAAGAAGAGACTCCTGGCAGAGTATCTGAGAAAGGAAAGGAACAGTCACCTCCTTCCTTTTATGCAGAAATGATGTATGACAACTTCACTTTTGTTCCTGTATGGGGGGAAAAAGGAGAGCTCCAGATTTGTGCCAATACCCTTTGTTGTTACTTAAACTATCAGAGAGCAGTTTTAACTGATGAATTATATGCTTTGGGAGTTTTTGATGGGCTCCATACAGTGCATGGCACATACTATGTCCAGGCCTGTGCCTTAGTGAAGTGTGGTGGTCTCAGCTTCAGCACTTGTGGACAGGAGGTCACAGATGCCACTGCTCTGATAGATTTCCAGCTATGGGGAAATATGAGCACCCCTTACATCTTTCCTTTGCTGCTGACATCTGGTATTACCTTGGACTTTGCTGATCACATGGGCTGGAAAAACAACCACTATTTCCTAAGCAAAAATAGAACATCTTCTGGCCTCCTGACAGCTGCTCTCTATGGACGATGGTATGAAAAGGACTAGCACAGATACTTGACTGAGCCAAAACCAACTGCCTGTATGTTCAGAGTATGTATCTTAACAAAAATTGTTGAGCATCCATATTTCCTAGAGGTTCAGGTGTGTTTGTCCCATCACTGCCTGATTAGGTCCCACATTTGAAATAATGGCTGTAAGTACAGCCTGTACCATGGTAGCTTATGTCCTGCCAGGACAGAAAGAACTGCCTTGCAAAGATAAAGGCTTGCTGTGATCTGGTGAGATGTTTTATACCAGGAGAATAACACTTCTCATTTCAACTGAATTTGTTTCTTTTAATTTAATCCTTTGGTTTTTAGGGGTCCTGGCTGGGAGTATGGAAATGAATGGAAGGGAAGACCATTGAAAGAAAAAAAACAAACAAACCAAAAGAAAGGGAAGGAAGACAAAAATATTGTGCATGACATGCACAAAAACATGTAGGTATACATACATACAGCTTTTATGTGCTGAGGTTCTGATTCCTGGTTACGGTGCCATGATTGTTTTTTTCTTAGAGTCAAAAACTCCCAGCTGAAATCATTACCATTGACTGGGCACTCAGGTATCTGTAATCCTGTTACACATTTAACTGAATGTTGCAGTTGTAAACATCTACAGAATAGCTAATCTGGGGAACAGGATACCAAATGACTGTGAAAACCTAGACTGCAGAAAGACACAATTCACAAGAAATTATGTTTAAAGAAAACATCAGCATTGAATATCAGTGGCCATGTTATGTACTGTTGGAGTACTTTAACTTTCCTTGTTTAAAAGAGAAGTAATTTTAAGACTGTTTTGACTTTAAGACGTCTTACACGTCTTAGACTGTTCATGAATTTATTCAAGAGGAGTTGTGAGAAGCACATAATAAGCTGTGGGACAGCAAGGTTTTTGCATCAATGCTTCATGTGCCAGATGGCAGGTTTGTGCTGCTGAGTAAAACACACTATTCTTTCCAGAGCAATAACTAGATTAAGTGCTATAGCTGTTCTACTGCAGTGAAGAAGTTGGGAAGAGAATATTCAAAGGGTATTAACTTGGGGTTAAATTAAGACAAGTTAATGTATTCTCAAGCATTATAATTTTATGGGTCTTATTGGCTGTTATGACTTCATCTGGGTAATAGCTGTTCAGTAATGGAATAAACACAACTGTTCCTTTGGTGAGTCCCTGCGTTCCAGCTGCTGTGTTAGTCAGGTTGAGGAGCAGAGCACAGGAGACAGGAGAGCTGGGAGTCTCCCTCTGTTTGGGTGGTCTGAGTTGGTTCAAGCTTAAACCACCGCAGCCACAAGGATGAGAACCTGAGAGGTGCTCAATCAGCTCCTGCTTTGAATGAATTCACTTTCTGGTTTCAGAAAGCAAAACAACTGCTGAATTTCTCCCTTAGGGTTTCTTAGATATTTACACAGAATTAGTGTATAATTATGGAAGATCTTGGGCTCTGTCAAACCTCCGTCTCCAGTCTGTATCACTGTGAGTCAGGCCCTCATCGAACACTGCTTTGATACAGCAGCACACCAGGTTTGTTTATCCTGCAGCATACATTGGACAGAAATGTGGAGAGGGGAATGTCTGTATCTCATTAGGCATAAACTTGCTGCTATAAAAGTAGGCCATTCCACCACGGGGTTATTAAAGATCATGAATTCTTTGGCGCCCATACCATGTTCTTGCTGAATGCTGCACGGTTCCAGGACTTACAGGGTAGAACATTTGCAGTGCTTGTTGATGCTTCTGCTTCTGGTACCACATGACCAAGTCTGAAAGAATGGAACAATGAACAACTGGAGATTTCAGCTCTCAGGACCCTCCACTTTGGAGGCTGAAAAACATGCAGCTTCGTGCACTAAAATACTGTTTGGGATTTAGGTCCAGAGCAGACTATTATCACAGTAAGTAAGGCTAAACAAATAAATAGCATTACACATATTTGCTATGCTTACGGAAAGAACAAGTATTTATCTGTGAAATACTTGCAAAGTGTGTCTCAAAGAGCTATTCTAACTTTAGGTATGTTAAAATTGTTGGAACAAGACCTTCTAGCCCTACTGGAGTTTGCATGAGGCATGTTCCTGTCTCCTCCCTGAGAAGAGCAGGCATTAAGTATCAGTGTTCTCATACCTTGTTCCCTTCACCCAAACCAGCTGCCTCCAGCAAAGAGACACCGGGAAAGGTTGAACAGGCAGTACTGGACACGAAGGATTACCAGGAAGCATCTACTCCTCCCTCCCACCCTGATGTCTGAGTAACGGCAGATGTGTCTGTCCCACCACACGTGGGTGGCTTCTGGGAGCGTGTGCTGGAGCAGCAATCCCAGCACTGCCCTGTTCCCAAACAAACCTGCAGTCCTGTGAGTTAGGCCACTTACCGCATACTGGGGAGGTGTGAGAAGCCTTCGGCAAGGCTGATGTTCACACTGGTAACGTACTGTAACACAGCCCATCATCTAATGGATATGAACAGCTTCCCGAGCCATTCCTGTCTGAGAGAGGAACAAAACCAAACCAGGACACAAGGATTTTTGACATACAGTAAGTAGGGCTGAAATCTAGAGCAGCTTTAAACCACTCATTGTGGACCAAAGTGAAATCAGGATTTGGGTATTTGTACTGACACTAAAGAAACTTCGTCTCTGAGACAGCAGGGGATGGTGTCTTTAAAGGGCCTGGGCACTGCTCCTGGGAAGGGAAAGACAACGATAGAAAGGCTGTCCAGGTAGGAGTAACAGCACACAAGTCAGAAGGGTTGGGAGGCTCCTCCTAAGGGATCTGCTGCTTCAGGATTCAGAGTGGTTTTTCCAGGTGGATGTCGGGATACTCTCTTTACAGTGAAAGAAACACCAGAAAGCACATCAAAGGAACAGCTGGAAAACAGAACCTTGGAGTTAAGCTATCAAGAGGCATGGGAAGAGGCTGAGGTGACACAATCTGTTCAGATCAGAGACCTTCACAATGCCCAACTGGGCATAAGCTCCTTTAGGCAGATCTCAGCCAGTGAAATGAAAACCCCAAATATTCACAGGCTGAACTGAGTTATCACTCCATTAGGTTTTTAACAATGTCAACAACAATGAAAACACTTGAAAGAGTCACTGTGCTCTCCTTTCTCCCTGCCCTGGGAGAGCAGGTGTGGGCAACACAGGTCAGAAATCAGACAATAGTGGGACCCACAGCAAATGAAACACTCTTGGTAGAAGAGATTAGAAAAGTTGAATTCATTAAGACTTTAATAGATTAGGAAGATTTTTAAGATTTTAAGAAAATTATGCAGACAGCTTGGGTAACAAAGTTCGGCAAGGGACAGAAAATACATGACAGGATACATGAATCACTAGAACTATGTAAGCTATATAATCTATTCTTTTAATGTAGAACATCTGAGGTGTCAGACCCCAGGTACACTGAGAAGAAAACCTGCATGTCTGTCCTTTGACAAGGCTTCAAAGCAGGTTTTGTTTTGTTCCCTTGTAAACCTGAATGGTGAGAGTTCTGGCTGCATCTATTGCAATTTTAATTAAAAAAAGAAAGATTGTAAGGTGTTTTTTTCCCTCTTTAAACATTTAGTGACACCATCAATGTGAAGACAGTTTGAAAGGCTCTTTAGGTTCTCTATTATTCAACTATGTTTACAGTTACATGGGGGAATATTGCAAGATCTCTTTCCCAACCTCAGCTTGAAAATTGCCAAAACATAGCATGGAATGGAGGGAGCTAAATTTATCCTAATGTAAAGTAACACACAGCACACCAGGGAGGCATGGATAATCTAAGTACTGCTTTATTTGAAGGCAAATAGTGTGCTAAAGAGACTGAGATACCAGGTTGGAAAGAGTTGCAAGAAATCTTCGTCTTGCAAGCAGGGACAGTCGTCTTTCCCTGTTAGGAAAGTTCAGCTGTGAGATGAGCTGTAGAATTTGAAAATTTTAGTCACGCTTGTAAATAATCTTCACCAGGGAAAGGAAACCAGAACAGTGATCTTGCTGGGCTCTGGATGGCTGAACGACTGAACAAAATGCTCTTTCCAAGGCTGCCATTTCAGACTGTTTTTCTCTCAGTAGGTCTGAGAGGGAACAGATCAGGCTGGGGGCCTGGGTGACATTCATCATGTCCAGACAGGCATTTCATTCTCCTTTTACACAGTAAAGTGAAGGGATTTTTTGATAAGGCTTACAGAGTCTCATAAATACAATAACAGAATAGTTTCTTAAGAATAACCAGTAACCAGTTGTTTCATCACTAAAATTAATGCACAGTGATACCTTTGCACTTAACATTTGAAAACATATGGATATTACAGTGCGAAAAGGACTCCAGAAAAAGAAAAAAGCCAGTGCTATCAGCTAACAAAGAGGCCTGTGCTGTATCTCTTCTCACTTCATAGAATATGACTGGAAAGAACCCACAAAGATCATTGAAGTCCAACACCTGGCCCTGCACATAATCACCCCAAGAATCACACCACAGTCCTAAGAGCATTTACCACCTCAGGTTTCAGTCTGCAAAATTTGGAGCCCCATGTTTTATAAATTCATGTCTTGTCCAATTCAGAGTCACAGCTACACATTTATATACATAAAATGTTTTCCATCCCAATCAGAATTCTTCTCCAACTGTCCCGCCAGCTTCTGCAGCATATTAAAGAGGATTATAAGGAAATCATCACAAATCACTGAGATTACTGCAAAAGGCAGTAACTACCAATCTTGGATTTAAGGATTTGTATGAATTGGCTTGACCAACTTTAAGAATTTAAATACTTACTTCATTGTGATATTAATACCAATTTTGCCAAGTTTAAATTCAGACCTATGGAAGTTGTGTTAGAAGTTAAAACTACTTAGCAAGAGATTAATAAAGGCCCTTCCCTCCAACATGTAGTTAGCATGATTCCAACAGGACTGGATTATCAGAAATTACTGTCAGTGGGAATCAATGCTTTTTAACCAAAAGTGTGATGGCATTTCTTTTGTGGATACATACCACCAGCAGAAGCCCAGTGCAAAGTTGTGGGAGGTGAGGAAGAGCCTCCTGCTGCTCCTGTAGCTGTAGCCAGGGAAGCCCATGGAGCTGCCTCACTCGCCCTGTGGTACACGGAGCCAAAGAGCACGACCTCCAGTTCTCCAGAACTGCTGTTTCCATAAACACTTACCCTTTTTATTTAGGTTTCAGTTTTTTAAGATGTGAACTTCACTGATCCAAACATGGAATTGAGTAGTATGGGCTCCCTGCAGACATCTAGCACTATTAAAAATGTTCCTGATTGTGACAAACTTCTCCCAAGTAAACGCTAGCCAGTTCTTTAGGCAGTATTCACTGTCACTTCCCATCTTTCTACATGCTGATCCTCTCACCCAGTTATTGCAGGATCAACAACAGAAAGGTCACCACACTTCTTTTTTTTTGCAAAAGAGAAGCTGAGTTACCCAAACACTTGTATTATCCCCAACCAACTGCATTTAATGAATATTCTTTTTTTTTCCTTTTAATAGTAGATATAAATAGAGCATGTTATTCTGGATTACTACAGCAGTTGTTGACTTTAAAAGGGTACAATCTGGGCAAGACAGGAAGGCTAATTCCTCTCAAAACCAGAATTAATTGGGTTGGAGAATCTGAAAACATTATCACATGCTCCTTTTTAGTCATCTCTCTACAGTTTAGGTAACAGCTTTGGGATCTTTAGGGCTCCTTTTAACATCTGTGTAGATGTTAAAAGGAGCAAAAATTTGAAGTATTAATTTTTACATATTATTTTCTTTTTCAACCAAACATTTATTAATTCTTTAGCCTGGTAGCCAAAACCAGAACATAGAAAGGTCAGAATTTTAAACAAAATAAATTACCAGAAAAAAAACCCCAAACAATTGCAACAAATCTAAGTTTAAAAAGTTCATATAATAAAAGCTCTGACTGTTCCACATATATTTATACTACTATTTTGGAGACATCGAAGCATGGGAAGGTGATAAAAAGTTACAGGAGGAAATACAAAGCAGAAGTCATGACAGAAGTCAAGATTTTATATGGAATTACAAGAAAAATCTCCTCGATTGCAATAGAGTCACTCTTAGGGGAAGACAGACTGATTCTTCATCTAATCAATATCCAGCATTTATCCTGCACCATGACACTCTCAAAGTAACAGCTCAACCTACGAGTTTAATACTGACTTGGCATTTTCTCCTGCAGAACATTTACCCTGAGAACGGAAAACCCATAAAATATCCCAGAAGTCAGAGCACACAGAAAGCTGAGCAGAGCCAGCTGTCCTCATTCCTTAAGTCCATTTGATTTTTTTTTTCCCCCCAGGACAAAAAGGGTTTCTTCTATTCTAATATACTGCTTCAGTAGTCCAGCCAAGGCTCACTGCTCTCCCTTGGTGAAAATCCAAGATCATTTGGATGAAGGCTGTAAGAATAACTGTGCAAAATTCATCTGTAGAAAATCAGGAGGATTTATTTTAGAAAAATGGAGGTTCCAACATAATTTTCTGGAAATGACCAAGCCTCCAACTGATGACCTTTTTTTGTTTTTAAAACCCTCACCAGACACCATCGCCATTATTTGCTTTTCAGAAACAAGGAACCTGCTGTTCCTTGACCTCTCATTAAGGAAGTGGTCTCTGACCACAGTAGCATGGTCTTTAAACACATTCCATTTCTGGAATTAGACTGTATTATAATAATAGTCTTAATTATCACTTACAAGGCACAATTACTGTCCTACCCATACTGCCAGGTAGTAATAGAGTTTTGGGTTATTTTTTTTAAAAAATACATGCAAATTGCAATGTACAGGCTCACTGAATAAACTGCAGTGATGAGATAGATGAGATACACAAATCATGTAACTCTGAATTCCTAAGTGGATTTAAGAATTCATAAACAGAAAAGACAGATTTTTTAGCTCAAAAAAGTTCACAAAACCTAACTTAAAATAATGCAATTTAATGCAGTGAGAAACCTTTCCTCCTCAAGAGGTGAGTAGCAATGAACTGAAAGAAAGGCACGATTTCTGGTTGACATAAGGAAACAAACACGTTCAACAGCACTGTTTTCCGCACATCCCTGTATTCCATATCCAAATCTTCAACTTTTAAACAAACCAGTGCCATCTGAGCTTTTCCTCCTCTGTCACCCAGGCACACAGTGGACATGAACAGCTCAGCCTCTACTGCACTGCAATTTTCCCAGCAGGACAGGAGTGTCCCCTGCTACAATCTGTCCCCTGTGGCTACAGACACCACACAGAGGTAACAGGTCATCTCCAAGTCAGACAGAGGTCACAGAGATAATAAAGCCCTATTAATATCATCCTTCCACAGTGCTTTTGAATCAACATCAGACAGTTTCATGAACAGAAACATGCAGCTGTTACCTTTTAAATAACAGACACACCACTTGGCGTTCTCTCAGGTTTCCCACAAGCATCTCAGGAAAAAATGGGTCCACGTTGCTTCAGCCTTTGAATTTAAATGGTGGCAGTGAATCTCAAGAGACGCCACTGTGGATCTTTTGAGTGCTGCCTGTGTGCCCGGCTGCGGCACAAACGTCACTCCCACAGAGCCACACACGTGAGACATTCAGAGGGAAGAGAGCACAGAAATCACGGCCTCCCTGAAGTTCTCTAACTCTGCTCACAGATGAACAATGAACACAGGCACGAATGGTTAAGAAAGCAATACAGGAATAATGAAGTAATGTAATATTTAAAATTACTTTAAGTAGCTCACCTTCACTTTAGAATTAAAATGCTGGCAAAGCCTTTGTGAAGATTTTATAAATTCCAACAGTTCGACAAGAGACTTTGTCATTAATTCTTAGTACATACAAATAGATTATTCATTAGTAGAACTCACATTTGGGTTTTATTATACTCTGTAAAATATACAGGAATCTTGAAGTACTGAAAGAGTGCAGGTAAATACAGTATTCAAGCAGTCACTATTTCTATGTACATGCTCATTAATTCTTCAAAAACCCCACAAAATTATCAAATAGATCAAAATATTGTCCCATGTTTCCACACTATGTTCAGAAAAGCAGCTGTTAATTTACAATATCAAAGATTTCCAGTTTCACAATACAAAAAAAAGGATAAAAATGAAATTGCAATCAGTTTGTAGTAATTTATTTGTACTTCGCCAGGACATGCAAGGATTCCTTGCATGTACATAAACAAATTCACTTGAAAAGTAACAGTTATAGTTAAAGCAGAGCCAAATAAAGTAAATTCATATTTAACAGACAAAACTTTAGCTTACTTATGTCAGTTTTTCATTCTTCAGGCAATTAAAAAAACCACAGTAGTCTGTTATAAATTAAAAAAAAAAAAATTTTGGGCAAGTCTGAACTACATTACAGGGACCTGTTTCTGCTGTTTATTTTCTAAATGGAGCACAACAAAGATACACAGCTCTTCCCACAGACCAGACACTGTACTTTTTTCTCTAATAGGGAAATATACTTGAAATTCACCTCCCCTCCTCCCTCCCCACCTTTGTAAATCTGGGATTAAAAAAAAAAGGTGACAGGGATATACAATTTTAATCTTACATACAAATTTATGATGTAAGGAAGTAGATAAATTATGGAAAAGAACTCTCAGTCACAACAGGGTTATCAAGACATTTCAGTTCAATTTTTATGCAGTTTCATAGTTTCCAAGTTACTTGTGGATTTTTAAATTAAGAAAAATTCCATCCAAAACCCAAAAGTTAAAAAAAAACCTGTGACTGTGCAACAATTACTTCTTCCCTCCCACATCTCCCACCCCTTCGTTCCCTTGTTTATTACACTGTACATTTTTCACCCTGACTTCACCTTGTTAGCTGGTTTAATTTTAGTATTATAAAAGTATGACAGATCATTTTCATTTCACCTAAAAGAAAAGGAAAATAAAACTTAAAAGCACATCTGCTTTCTTTCATGGTACATTTAATAGTGTCGGAAGGCTTTCAGATGATTAAAAAAAAATAAAATTCAACATTTAAACCCAAATCTAAGCTTCTTTTCCAGAAGTAATTAAGGTTTGGTTGAAATAACTTCTCAAATAACCTATTCCAGTTTTCACAAAAATGTATTTAATTAAAAAAATCTTTAAGTTATTTGGTCCTTTGGCAATTTGCAGCACAAACAATGCCTACTGTACCAAACTCATTTATTGCCTTCAAAATGGTTTTAGGTTTATTGAGAGTATTTGAATCTAGCATCCTTTGTCTTGTACAATAGTGTTGTTCATTTACACCAAGTTGGGTGCCCAGTCTGCAGGAATTACTCCTGGCACCAGAAACAGAATGGTAGAATACAGTTAAATAAAACAGTTTTGACATTCTTTATTTTTTTTTTTTTGCCATGGATTCCAAGTACTTATTCAAGAATTTATGCTTCTTCTGCAAAATATGCTCTTAAAAATCTTCCTAGAGTCTCATGGATTTTTTTTTTAATATGCAACCACAATAAAAAACATCTTCTCAAAGGTGTGTCCTCTTTCTGTATTCAAACAGCAACAGCTTCTGATAGCACGTCTGACCTTCCAGCGTGAGGGTTCACTCAGACCTGCAAAAAGTATCTTCTAATAGGTCTCAGAATCTGAGTCATTGAGCTCGTCTTCTTCTGTGTAGGGGTAGCCACCTTCCCTGCCAATGTTGTTGAAAGTACAGTAGGAGCTGTGGTCACTCCTCATGATTGGCAAGGAGTCGAAGGTGACAGTTTTTGAGGTGTTGGTGTAATGATTAATGGCATTGAAGGTGAGGGAGGGCAATGTGCTGCTCGATGAAACAGGCATCATGGTGGCCAGGATGAGAGCCAGGCAATCGGCCACGTCCTTGTTGGGCGCGCAGGCCAAAGCCGGCGTGTAACCTACAAATCAAGAGAAAACAAAACCTTCATTTAAAGTAAAGACAATGTACAAATTTCTCCAAGTTCATACAATCTTTCGGCTGCAAAAGTATTTTACATTGCTTAGTTCCGCACTGTTTAAAAAAACAAAAAAAAAGTAAATGCATTACCAATTAGTATTTTTAAACTTCTGGTTACAAAAACAATCTTGAAATTAATGGGCTTTGCAAAAAAAGATGTAATTGTTTTGTTAAGCACAGCCAAAGACTCTAGGCCAGTGAGAAAAGCCCAGATCTGAAAATGGTGAGGAAGTCACTGGCTGAGGAGAGACAACTAGCAGCAGCCAACGGTGATAGGTGATAGCATTCACTAAAGAGCTACTGCACAAACTACAGCTCAAATGTTTCTTCATCCGGAAGCTCCACCATAGCTGTTCATCACAGACAGTTACTTTGATAACACTGTGCTATCTCAGTAACAAGCTGGCTAAAGGATCAGGGCCAGTTAATTGAAAAGGCAGAGTATAATTAACCTATACTTTATTACAATATTCAATAATATAGATTATAAAGCCAATGCCTAACTTTTATTTGAAGGGTATCAATTAAGAAATCCAGAGAAGCTGGAGGAAATGCCAGCTGGGTTAGCAGGCTAGGACTTACAGGGACACCTCTTGGTTGCCCAACTGGTCCAACCAAACTTCTGCCAGGAACTGCTGCTGTGACAACCCCCAAATACAGGAGGTCTCAGGCCATGGAATGATTTGCGGTCGGGTCACGTAGCTGTGACATCTCTTCTGGTTGTCTGTGGCTCTAATAATCCTCCAACATTGCTCCTTCTGCAGCTTCCCATTCTCTGTGTACTTGCCTCTACTCACTGAATGTCAAGAAAAATGCTTCAAATTTTCCTCAGCGGAGATCCGTGCATTGCTCCCGTCTCAGGCTTAACCATTCGCACGGCGCCTGAGGGTGAGTTCTGGCACAGGTCTCGGTGCACCTACAGCACCAGGGGACTGCACTGGGTGGTGCCACTGGCAGCTCTAAAAGCAGGGCAGTCTCCTAAGTACACCCACAGATCACAGCTAATTCTGCTGCCAAGAGCAGGACAAGCTCCCCCTCCCTGGCTCCACCTAGCAGCGTGTGCCCAGGTCACCCTGCAGCATCTCTCACTGTGCGGGACAGAAATGCCCACAGTGAGCTCAATAGGAAGACTTATACTCAGGTGCATTTGGGAGTCTGAAGTCCCACACTACCCCAAAGTCCAGAACTTAAAGGTGTACAACATCCAAGTAAAAAGCACGTAAGTAATTTTAAATAATAGATGGCTTTAACACAAAGTGCATGACAGACTTCTGTCCAGACCTTAGGAAGGCAGGGAAAACAAGGCAATGCTTATTCTACCAGCAAGTGTTTCAACTACCAAGGAATCATCTTTACTGTAGAAGTAGGTCCAGATCTAGTTTTAGGATAGAGCTCAGAAGCAGTTACTGTATTGTACAATTGCACGTAAGTATTAAACCAGTAAGCACACTGGAAAATAACTGTAGCTAGAAATTAAGAAAACAGCAAGCAGGGGACAGTCTTGCAGTTGAACTATTATTCACTCAGGACAGACCTTGTGCTTGATGCTTTGAACAGAGCAAGACAAGTGTCCCTGCCCAAAGGAGCACACAATCCAAGGAAACACAGATAATTCAAGCACAGAACGCACCAGCTGACCATGCGATAGGGCCGTACAGAAGTGCAGCGCAGCAGATGTTTTCATTGTTAGTAAGGTACCACAGCACTTAAACAGCTCAGAGTTAACAGTGACAGTCTGCAGAAGAGATACATTTTGAGAGGATTCAGAAGCAAGGGCCAGAGCTCGCCACACCTGGATCATGACTGCATTTCACGCATGTAAGGCAGAACAGAAGGCTCAGAACTGATACTCAGATGCACACCGTTTAATATCTACAGTTGCTGGAGGTTGTATGAAGGTAAGATGACACACAAAGTAAGTTTATTCAAGCTGGTCATATTCAACACCATTCCTTACACTACTGTGACTTGATAAAGGTTCAAAGAAGAAAAACAAGCAGTCACCTGCTATATTTGTTTTGTTTATTTGTTTGTTTGCCTCCTTCCCCCCTCCCCCTTTTAACGACTTCTAGGGTCTTGAATACTCATGTTCCTTCTGGAACAGAGCAACCCAGTTCATCATAAAAGAGGTAATGTAAGGATTAAACAAAATACTTGCTTCTGTTAAAAGTTCTCTGTTCTCTAAAAACTGTTTATAATTAATATACAATTGTAGGTCTCGAGCTCCTGGCTTTCATAAGCAGAAATGAAATGCCCCAGTTTTATTCTTGCCTTAGACATAGCAAGATGAAGTAACTGCTTACACCACGAAAGACTGATATCTGTGTCCTCCACCATATTAACTTATATTAACTCCACTATATCAAATTCAAATTTACAAGAACAAATTGTTTTATGTCACTTAAATGCAGAGTGATAATTTGCAAGTCAGGGAAACAGCAGATATAAATACTTTATATTTCCTTTGAAGATGATGTTGGTAAATGAACTGACTCCACTGAAATACTCTTACTCAGCTCTCCTGTAATGGTCCCCATAATCTGCACTTGTACCTGCATATGGCTTCACACAACAACAACAACAGCAACAGCAACAAAATATTTACTGTCTTCATTTGCAGATGGGGCAATAGAAGCAGAGTGACGTGGGGCAGCATCCTTGCACAACAAAAAAACAGACTCTGCATGATGGACACTGACTGAAGGCTGAGGCTCCCCCTGCCCCAATGCAGAGCTGCTCCCTCCCCTGGGGCCTGAAAGTTTCCAGGAAGGCATCTACAGGAAAATCAGAGGGTTATTAATGTGGTCAGTGCTATGAGAGTTCTCAAGATCAATTGAATGAAGTGTTAACATTGGGAAAGAGATGAGAGTCTGAGGCACAAGTCATCTTGTAAGCACTTAACAGAAAAATTCCTTCCAGAAAACTGGGCATCTCCAATATAAACTAAAATAAAAGTTAAATAGGGAAAAACCCCTACAAAATAAAACAAAAAATCCACCAAAAAAAAATTTGAAGACTTGGCTGAGTGACAAAATAAAACTTCATATGGTGTCAAATGAAAGAAAAAGCCAATAATTTCTTTTAAGACAGGCAAATTTACATTAATAATGTCCAATTCAGCAGAATTTTTGTAGATGAAGGTGATGGCAGTTTCATCATGACTGATGTGGAAACATGAGAAAAGAAATGAAATTTGAAAAAAAACTGAAACAGAGCTGAGAATCAACCCTCAACTCAACTGCTTTTGGCAAGTATACTGGACAGTTGATTTGCTGTTTCAGCTGCATTTAATCTATTAAGAACCATAAGGATTAAATTTTTGCTACTGACACTGGTTCTTAAACAAAAATGATCTTACCACATTAAGAGATGCTCTATGACAAAAGCAGTGTGACTTCAAATCTAGAGTTTTAAAAATCTTATAAACTATTTATAAACTGAAATGCAGTTAAGTGGAGTGATACTGGTTTTTTTCGAAGCTCATATTTTTCAATAATGATCTATAGCTCAGATATAGCAGCAGAGGACTCAATTTATACAGTTATAGATACAAGTAGAGACTGCTTGCAAAAGGTCAATGTAGTTTTTACAGAAAGGGACAAATTCAAAGACAAAACAGACATAACAGCTGACATTCAAAGACATAACAGCTGAAGCTCTGCTGGTTACATGTTCCATATATCAAGACAGGCTTCCATGTAAAACACTAAAATTTTCTAAAACTAAAACTAAACTCCCACATCATCTAATTCTGTATGAGATGCCAATCCTGTTCGGCAGATCACTGAACTTATCTGGACTATGCTAAAGCAAGACAATGTCAGTGTTGTGATCCAAAATATTCCAGTGCCTATTTCTTCAGTCGGAAAAAGAATTCATTGTGAATATTCTCAAGGCTGCTTAAAATTTTATAAAACAAAGCAATTGCTATTAGAAAGAACCAAAGTGAGGAATAATATTAGACAGTGCTCAGACTTACTCGAAAATTTAAACTGTGAGCAGAATTAAAAAGAAGATTTTTAGATCCCCAGGCTGCCAGGGTACTTTGACACAAATGTTTTTCCTCTGTTATGTCAAAGATCCATCCTAACAACAGACTGGCTAGCTGCATATGGAAGCCCACAGAAATGCAAATGTCTCCAGTCAGCATGCATGATGAGAAACAAAAATAAAAAAGATATATTCCTAATATTTTAATTTTAGGGAGTTTCTTTTAGCACTTACTCTTGTGCCCTATTTTAGGCAAGGAATGATCTTTAAGTCACTCATGTCACTTTAAGCAGTGTAATTTGAGAAACACACAGAGAAAGTCACAGTGAACATTAAGAGAGGAAAAACCTTCCAAACTGGGAATATAATTAGAACTATTAATTAGGCACATCGCTTTTGGAATAAAAACAAAAAACCAAACCCAAACAAAGCCAAAAAGCAAACAATCCAATGCCATTGCCTCACCTCTCCCCAGATCCCAGCTACTGTTTTCATGGCATAAGAGACAGAGCCTTACACTTTTAAAAGCACAGTTTCTGAGGTCCACAGATGTCTTCCACGAAAATATGCAAATTAGTTAGTAAATCTAATTTTCTTTTGTTCTTACAAGGTGCAGGATTTATTCTCGTGATAAAGCAGTTACTTCTTACTTCTATGTCCCAAAAAACTCTGAAGAGCCAGAAGCTTGAGAACAATAACTGAGAGCTGTAAATAATACTAGCTTTTAAAAGCTAACACTGATATACCTACCGTGACAAAACGAACAGCAATTCAATCTAGCTTCTTAACAGCTGAAAGTTTTATTTTACTTTGAGCATTATGTTTTTCTGACCATTTTTGGTATGCCAAAGCTAGTGCATTTATAGGTGCATCATAAAATGACAAATGCAAACCAAACATTTCTGTGCTATGACCTGCATCATTCTGAAAGTTTTCACTCTCCCTGCACTTCTGCTGTTTTGCTAATATGATCCACCACCAATGCATTTTTTTCTGTGAGGGCAACCTACTGCAAAGCTCATCTGAAGTTTCCACAGTTATTGCTTTTCAGGGAGTTGAGTTTAGAACCACAGTTCCTTACAGGGAAACAAAGTTAGATTTTTCTTACCATTTTCATCTACAGCAAGTACACTTGCTCCCTTCCCTAAAAGCTCTTGAACTACAACCGTTAGTCCATTTCGAGCAGCAACATGCAGAGGTCTGTGAAGACAAGCAAACTCATATATAAACCTTAGAACAAGTCATTAAGTAAGATAGGTAGCTTTCATTTAGTTAAATGTAATATTTATATTTCTATATTATTTACACATTATATAAATATTGTAAATGTAGTAACTAAGATGGGAAACTCAGCAAATCTCTTTTCTTACTGCAAAGAAACTCCACAATACCAATTTTGAACTTTCTTCCTTCTGTGGCAGCACACAGTGAGGAAGCAGCTGCTAGTAAAGCTGCCCCTGCTTATGGACTTTATCATGTTAAGAAGTCAGAAACACTTGGCACCCTACTGTTGATAAATCCCTCATTCAACTGTTGTAACAGATACTGTCACATCTGAGAGTTACTGCATTTCACTGCCATCGGTCACTGGAGCTCTAACAACAGAATGGGAGTCGTTTGCTGCTGCATGTAAATGCTCATAAGAGCTGCAGAAGCACTTCATCAATCTGCCTTCTAGAAACCACTATATTCCACTGTGATGAGAGATGAAAAAATATTTCACAGTATAATGCATGAAGCAAGAAAAGCAGATTGCTTTTCAAAACCTCAAACTACTAACCATAAATCAATTTTGTGTTGACTTGCTCTATAAAGGAAAGTGTAGCTTTATCTCAAATAGTATAATTATATCTTTTTCAAATGCAACAGTTTTTCAAAATTGGTTCCCACTGGCTTAAATAAAACCTTACCATCACTCAGCAGGAAACAGAATAATCAGCCTACTTCCCCCTTCTGCTTTATATTGCTCTTCATTCATTCTAAGATTCTTAAAGTTGTTTGAATTAAGTATAAGCTATATTTTGAGTTGGAAACAAATGTCTTACTTAGATATCAGAAATAAAAACGATACAAACAGGATCAGCTGTCTATGGTGTATCTGTGGTGCTTACATTAAAGTATTAAAAATTCAAGAACTACCAGACCCCACGGATATACTGAAAAGTGTACTGCAATTAAAATAATTTTAATGTAAAGACCAACAATTTTAATGCTTATCTTGCCACAAAGAAGGACTTTGTTGAAGCTGTTCAGAAAGTCAGTTTAGTTATTAAACATTTGCTAAAGCAGTAATATTTTAAACAACTGTTAAAACCTTGCAATTTACATAAACACTTCATGGAGGTGCAAACGTGTACCTATTTTATCCCATGAGATCTCTTGATCAGACTATTTGAGCCAAGGCATGTGGGTGGAATTACATGAGCCTGTGGTAGCATACTTTCCCACATCTGTTCCCATCTCATTTTTTGCTTTTCCTTCTCCCAAGACATCCTTGCTTCAAGCCAGAAATGAGGCAATGAATCCTTTCCTGCGTTCTGGTTATTTCATACTGGCTGAGGTGCACCATGGTGAGCAGCAAAAGCAAAGGAAGAAATCTTACTGTATTAAATCCTTAATTCAAGCAGATCTCAGGGAATACTTGGAAGCACTGTATGAGCTGGAATATGGCAAGATTCCAGAAGGGATGTAAGGCCAGAATAATATGTGAGTTGTTTACAAGTTCCAGTGTAAGGTGGGGGGTTTTTTTTGTTTTTTGTTTTTTTTTCCTTCCCTAAGTGGTCTGTGATAGCATTACCGAAGCAGTCTAATAATTCACGTGCATAACTCAGCTACACATCGTGTGTCAAGTATTGCCTGTAACAGAAATGCATTCTCTAAAAGGAAAGAATGCAGAAGAGTAATTTTGTAGCCCATCCTGATTGGTCTGACATACCATACATTTCTAAGGTTTCCTTCTGATTTGGGCTAACCAAATAGGTTTAATTCTGCTCGAGAGAAGATCTTCAGGAAGGTTTAAGAATAGTGTATTCTCCATGATATTTAATAGAAAATAATGTTTCATCCTTGAAACATGAAACAGAAAGCATGCTGAAGAATAAAAGCATACTTCGGGCAGTTATTTTTTTTGAAGTAGCTATCTTTGAAGACGAAGTCTTAGTTTGCCTCAAGTTGTTAAATGAAGTGATTTTAATTAAAAAACTGGATAATTTTTAAAACAGAAAAATCTTTGTTTACAAGTAATCTCAGTAGATTGCAGTAACTCCGCACAGGAATCACAAAAATGTAAGTTTTATTCATCATCCCATTCACCTACTAGAAAAAAAAATCTACAGCTTTAAATATGAGCAAAACATTGTTTCAATTCCAAGTTGGTTCAACTCTTGGTACCTATTAACAGTTAAAATTCAATGAATTCGAAAAAAAAATTCTGAACAACATTCCTCTTTATGAGCAAGAGACACACCAAGAACTCATCTTTCAAACACCCTCACTGCAGATACATACGTTTGCAAGGCTGCATTGGTGGCGTTGATGAGGTTTCTATCTGTAATCTTCTCCAGGATTAACAAGGCACTAGTTTCATGACCCTTAACACAGAACAAACATCTGTCACATAACAAATATTCTTCACATATTGCTTTGAGTGTTTTTTCAAAGTAACAGTACTTTCAAACAGTGCTTGATGAAACAAAGCTCAGCACTGCTAAGTCAGATCATGCACACACCTTGCTGCAAGCCAAATGGAGTGCTGTGTTCTTAGAACTGTCTTGCAAAGTCAGATCAGCCTTAGCACTGCTAACCAGCACCTCTGGGGAAAAAAACACTTCTATTAACCAAAAGCATATTCCTTAAAGTCTAAACAGCAAAATGAAAACAGAATTTTGACAAAATATATTCACAAGAAGATGAACTGTAAGGCTACTTCACCCACAGTAAGATTAAATAAAGCTAAGAGCAGAAATATATAAAGCTTTCTCTTTACCAACTGTATTCGTCTGTCCATTTTCTGCAGCCATCATTAAAGGTGTTTTCCCAGAAGAATCTACAGCATTTACTTGAGCACTGTGACCAAGCAGAAGCTGTAGACACTCAACGTGATCTGTAAAAGCTGCTGCATGCAGAGGAGTTCTACAACAGATCAAAAGACAATATGGCCATGTTCAGCCATGCTTTCTACTGTATTCAAAGGGGCATCCCTGGCTGTGATCCTACAAATAAAAAAGACTGGGCAGTCTCTCCCACTGATCCTTTGCAATCAGTAATTGCTGGAGTTGTGACTGCTGCCTTTAAAAAGTCCCTTTCTAGTTTCAAATAATGCCACGCATGTAGTCTGTAATAGAGATACAATTTGATTCAGAAAAAATAAAAGATGCATAAAGCTCTATCCACAAAGGGATAAAACTTAAAACATGCTCTAACTTGGCTGTATAATAAAAAGCCAATTCAAGTTTACTGAATCAGAACAGGATTTTAAAAATCTAAAATTTATTTCCAGCATAGAATAAAAAAAACCCAAACCTTCAAAGAATAAAACCGGGGGAATGAGGAATTAACCTAAGTAGCAAATACAAAACCCCCAAACGACTGACGAATTTAGCACAGCCACTGTATGACATTACAAACATTCCTTCTGAATTTACACACTTACCTTCCTTTTGAATCTGTTGAATTTACAATACCAGCACCTAGTGTATCAATTAACATTTCTGCAGCACCTTCATTGTCATTTATCCTATAATGAATTAAACAGACTGTTATTTACAGAATGATAAATCTTTTGTTAAATACAGCAATGAAATTTATGAAGAATAATTTTGCACTTCCTTACACAGCACAATGCAAGGGACTGAACGAATTTCCTTCCATTTTCTGAAAAACTTCCTGTTCCAGGAGCAGCTCTACACAACTGTCGTGACCTAAAGCAAATGTAAGAGTTAGGTATTGAAAAGAAGGGAAAAGGTCTAACTATGGGTTACAATGAAAAATATGCATCTAAATTAGATTAAACAGTTTCAAGGAAAGACTGGTTATATTCAACAGAGCTACATTTAGGAATCAATACATTCTTAGAATCCTGAAAATCAAACTGACATGTAAAACTGTAAAGTTTAGGAAATTTAGAAGGTATCTCATGCTGTCTGAAGAACATCCAGAACATTTAGTTTAATTCTTTACACCTCTATATTTCAAACTATTCTGTACATTCACCACTTTGTCTCCATGAAAACAACTCCACCATCTGAGGTTTATTTTTGTTCCACATTTAGTTGAAATTATCACCCAATGGCATCAACTCAGTAGTTATTCACTTAATAATAATTGGTAAAATGAAGATGTGATCTCTTACTTCTTGATTTTTCTCTATTATGTCACTCAGAGATGAAATAAAAAACCTCTACTATGTTCTAAATGAACACACAGAACAAAATCTTTAGCAAAGGAGCTGAATGAATTGCCTACATTTTTAAGGCCTCCCTCACTTTCAAATCCATGAAAAGTATCAGTGAAGAAAAAAATAAATTCTTATTGAATCACTTTTATGTACTTGAGTTTCTTATGCCTACCGTAGTTGATATGAAGCAAGTTTAAAAACAGATTTGATCTGAAACCATTCCTACCTAGGAAGGTTATTTTTTTGGGACATGTGGCACATTTCTCTTCAAAAGTACTATGCTGAAATTCTTTAAAGACTCCTTGAGGCATAAAACTAAGACAGTATATGACGAAAATGTAGGACAAAAGTAAACATCTCTTATTATGTATTAGGTGTTAATACATCCCTCTTCAAGACATCGTGTCTGTCATTTTCTCTCACTGAAACAGGACAGACTTTAAATGTTGCTTTTCTAAGTATTAATAACTTCTACCCCAATGTCAACGAACAGATTTGGAGCTGTATTTTAATGCATTTTACCATTATAGCAGGCCCAGTGCAGTGATGTATAGCCGTGATTGTCTGCCATTGCAGGTGCTGCATCCACAGAAGTAGCTGACTGCAGGAGAGCTCCCAGAACACCTATATGGCCACACGCAGCTGACAAGTGGATGGGGGTCCGTCCCCTACAGTCCCGTAGTAAGGACTTAGCACCATGTTGAAGCAATGCTTCCACACATTCCTCATGCCCAGTAACTGCCTGTGAGAGGGAGACAGGAGAGGGCCAGTTTGAAAATATTCACATATATAAGCCAAGGTGTAGAACTAAAGCAAGCAAACCTTGGCAAATTCTTGCACTTTTAAGGAATAACAAAATAAGTTGTTAATTTTATTCCTGATTTCAGCCATTCTGTTGGGAAAATAGCAATGTATTATAGTACTGACGACAGAATATTTTCTTGGAATAACACTGATTGAACTACTAATCTCTAGGGCTCATTCAATTGTCTTATCTGGCAGACACTATAAACAAAATATTTGGCATGTGGCATGCATCACACTTTTCTTCCTCCCATTAAAACTACCTCCCCTGAGCAAAAAGCTGTACTCTAGGACCTCTCCAGTCAACATTTTACAGCAAGATTAGGAGGTTCTAGAAGTCCAAAGGAATTCAGAGGGTAGGTAGTAAACAGGCAGAAGCCATCTTTTGAATGCAACCAAAAACACAATTAAAAATTAAAATGGCAAGATGAGAATAATTAGAAATTCATTAACACTACATATGAAGTCTTTATTTAAAATCAGCATGTAGGAAACTGGAAAGAAAGGGAATATTCTCTTACCCCTCTATGTAATGCTGTCCTTCCCCACTTATCTTTGGCATCTACATTTGCTCCTTTGTTCAGGAGTGAATAAACGCAGTCGGTGTGCCCATTGAGAACTGACAACATCAGAGGAGTCCTAAGCAGAGACAGAAATAAAGTGGAAATTTACACTTGGAAATTTAACAGACTAACACTCCGCTCAAGGATAACAACTGCTATCCTTCCAGTCAACACTGTTAAGATTTACATCATCAATGACCTTCCACTCATTTGCTTTTCAGAGTCATGAAAATAAAGCAATGTCCCCCAGTTCAGAAGTCCTGATTAAGTAACCAGAATCCATCTTCTCAGCATCTGGGCAGTAAGACACATTTTAGCTTCCTTCCAACTGAACAAGAACATTTTTCACTACCAACTTTGTTTATTGCAATAATCTCCTTTTAAAGTAAGTTAAAAATAACTACTGTAAAATATTTGGTTTTTTCTTTTACAAAATGCAATAACTTGTGTACAACAGAATGTCCATCATTTAAACTCACTGTCCATTTCCATCTTGAATGTCCACTGCATTCTGTGGTTCTGCATTTCCTATCAATAGCCGCAAACATTCCGAATGACCGTTTGTAGCTGTAAAACATTATAAAAATATGGGTTTTACATTAATTGCCTTTGAGTAAAGAGCTCAAACAGAATGGCAACCTGCTCAGACTAAAGCCTATTAGCTTGAAAACCCACCGTACAGCTTTACCACTGTTATAACTTAAATTAAAATATGAACACTCGAAAATAATTTCAGAAATCAGCTATTCTCAACTGTACAGTGTTAGAAGCAACTGATTCCAACTATCAATTGCTAACAGATTTTTTAAAAAACATATAAATGAGGTTGCACATATTAAAAGTAATTGGAATATATGCTTATGCAACATATACAAGAAGGAACATTTAAATATAGGAATTAGCTTAATTTTTGCTTGTTTTAAGGCACAGGTAAACACACACCTAGCAAATCATAGTCAGATTTTGTTAGCAAGTGTAGCATTTGCATAGTTATAAAATAATAATAATGGAAATCACCTTTAGAAAGGAGAAGGAAATGTAATGCATAGATGTAATAAACCAAGAAGTTAAAAAATGGAAAAAGAACAAACAGAAAACAGAGAAATCTCATTTAAATGCAACTCATGAAAGCTAAATAATTGCTTCTTGGAAGGGAAATTATTTCTGACCTACAGCTGCAGTATTCAGTCCACACAAGCACAGCAACAATTCATGTTTCTATAGCTGACAGACATGCTAACACAAGTTAGGAAAGCTAAATCAAATAGAAGAATGCAGCTTGTGCTCATGCACAACAAATTAAGTGGTTAGAATGACGATGTTTTGTACATAATGCTCTTTTTAACTGCAATGCTTCTGTAACACCATTACTATAAATGCCAAATTTAATAAGCCTATTTTCAATGTGAGGAAAAAAATAAGACTATAGTGTGGATTCTAGGCTCAGAGGAAGGCAGGCCTAGGGATGTTTTCTAGGAAAGTCAGCAAGAAAATACTGCAAAGGATTGCTGTTATTTTGAAAATGCTCATTTAAATCCTTGGAAAAAAATCAAAGTAAGTTTTCATGTCTCTTCTCAAACTATCAAAATTCTTCAAGACTCCAGTAATTTTTAGAAGCATTTTACTGCCAAGAGAGGCAACACAATTTGCCTGTCTAAATTTGGGCCCGCAGTTTGGGCTGCGTGAAAGACGAGGAGAGAAGCAGGGACATGTCACTGACACCTGTCAGCCCAGCTAACCCAGCCAGCTGAATGGACAAGGACAATGCACCCTTCCAGAGGCACGTGCGGAACAGCACTCCTTGGGCTCAACTGGTTTACTGGATTAATACCGGCTCCTGTCTGCAACTCTTTTGCTACACTTTTCTCAGCGCAGTATATACCTTAAAAGTCATCCTCTATTCCTTATTTCTTAGAACATTAATGACAGAGACTTCTGAACAGATGAGCCACTTCAAAAGCCAAAATTTTAGAGGTTAGTGGCTAGCACATACCTGCAGCATGAATTGGGGTCCTCTTTACAACATAATCTTTCACCAAGATCGATGCTCCCTGATTAATGAGCACATCTACACATTCCACGTGTCCCTTAAAGGCAGCAAGATCCAGTGGTGTCCTTCCATTGTTATTCCTTACATCAAGGTCCAGCAGTGACTGTACCAGCACTTCCAGAGCTTGATGGTGGCCATGATAGGCCTACAAGAATAAGAAAATTCTTCAATTTTCCCATGTTTTACATTTTTCCCTTTCTTGCCAGAACTACATAAACGAAACTGTAAAGAGACTATTCTTATTTTAGCATGCAGAAGAGCAACTAATGCAGCACATAACTAGTTACAACAGTTATGACTAATTAAAAAAATCCCACAATTTCAGCAAGAAGGTTGGTGGTTTTTTCGTATTTTATCCTTTCAGTCAGTAACTGCAACTACTCTCAGAAAATCATCTGTCTTCAATCTGCATAAATAACAGTATTTTGACTACTGCACGTTTCATCACTTTATGCTGTAGTTACATCATCCTCAGATTATTTCAAGTGAGGAACATAAGCAAATTTAAGTAATTCCTTTTAGCTTTTTACATAATTTTTTTTATAAAAAACCACCTGTAATAAGAATGCAGTACAAATAGCTTTCATTTACCACTATCAAAGATTAGTTTTTACTTTGGAGATGTACTGCATGAGACTTACTCTATTTGCAGAAATTACAGTGTGGTTTTCAATTGCTTTAAATTCAGTACAAAGATCAAAGCTACACATTGAGGTGGTTACTCTGTATTTTGAATATTTTTGTATAGACAGAATTTCATCACTGTCCTGCACTACTCCTTGTGCAAATCTTTCTTAAAGTAGTGAGGACAAACATTTCTCATACCAAACAATCATGAGAGTAAAACAATGTAATGATTAAAGAAG
The DNA here is from genome assembly GCA_013398955.1 of Callaeas wilsoni. Taxonomy (NCBI): domain Eukaryota; kingdom Metazoa; phylum Chordata; class Aves; order Passeriformes; family Callaeidae; genus Callaeas; species Callaeas wilsoni. Next base: position 105,318 of record VWPU01016568.1, on the reverse strand, counting down.
TCATAATTACTTACAGAACAAGTCTTATAAAAGTTTCATTAGCATAAATTTTAATTAGAAGATTCCACATGAAAGCTGTTCCATGAAGCAAGTTTCAAGTGAGATGCAAAAGTCATCTTGTATACCTCATTCAGGAATATTAGTACATATGTTTACATTTTGTTTATTATTATTAACCTATTTTGAAACCATCCAGAATGAATAAACCTGTGCAACAAGAGTTTGCCACCAGGTGAGCTGTCATCACTAAAGAACTAAGCACTTACAGCTAAATGCAGCGGACTTATAGGCGCTCTGTTGTCGGTGTCATTCAGCATGTCACTACCTGACGTTTCCATCAGCTTAGAGAGAGAAAGTCAGAGTGAGTGCAAAAACTCCTCACCTTTGAAAACACTCAGCAATAATTGCTACCGTCTCCCGTATACACAGATTGAAAAATAAAGGAGAAAAAACAGGAAGAATAGTATAGAATTACAGATCTGATCTTCAACCTTTTACAGAGTTTGAATCAACTGCAACACCTCCATCATATCCATGTTCCAACCCCAGTAGTTTAATTTTGCATAATAATGCAACAATTCAATCAGAAACTAAACTGAACTTAGTATTTTTTCTGAAGTAGCAATATGAAAGATGAGTACAAAGGGAAGACAAGGACAGTTGACAGCAGCAGCAGTAGGAATAAAACCAAACCCCAAACATCAGCCAAGTAAGCATTTTCATTAGGTGAAAAGTCAGCAAGAAAACAGTATGAAAGGCCAGAAGGCAGGATGGGTTTCTCAGAACAGGAAAACATTTCTCAGGGAGAAAAAATGGACTCAAAAGAAACAAAAGCATCATAGCATTAAAATATCTATGTATATACATTTCTATTTGTGACTTTCAGATGTGTTCTAAAGTTTGAATTCTGGGTCTTTTTCAAGATATATTTAATTGAATACATTAGTAGAATTAAAACATTCCAAAGTGTCTGAAGAACACCAAATACATTCAAATGACATTTTCACTATCACATCCTTATATCATGGTCATACAATTGTTTAAGTAAAAAACCACATGGCTTAAAAATAACTTCCTGTTTTAAAATTCTAAAGTCCAATTAAATTAAAATTGTAGTTGAAATTAAATAATACATTCATGCACTGAAGAAATGATTGAATAAGTCTAAATAATAAACAGTATTTTTAAAACTACATGTTCCCTTTTGCTCCATAGTAGTACTGAAAAAGTGAGAAATAATACACTTACAACATCTAGAGGCGTTTCGCTTGCAATCTGTAATTAAAAATATTCAGAATTCATGTTTGAATATATTTGAATATAAAAATGCAATTTTTATAAAAATATTGAAGTTGTATAACATAGCATGTCAAATACCATACATATTTTCGCAAAGGTAGCAATCAATAACTATGGCTTTATTATCTGAAATTCTATTATGTGGCCATTAGTTACTGTAACTGCATGAACTATTTTATAAGGTACCCTCTCTTTACAGGTTTTCCCCACATTTTCATTTGCTCTTTTCAAATGACATTCATTAAAATTTCTTAACAGTTCTCAGTGGGATAACTCGTGGTTATTTTATTTAAGCCACCAGGAAAAGAAATTAGTAGTGTAGTCTAAATTAAGAAACAAACCAAAATTAATATCCCACATCTTCAACCAGTTCTCTTCATCTGAGAATTTTTCATCTTTTTAAGCCAGTATCTAGCATCCTAGCTCCTCACCTTGCTTCTATTTTAGGAATACCAAATGCTTACATTTATCTGCACAGAGGCTGAAAAACAGTACTGACCCAGCTGACAGCCGAGGTGGAGGAACTCCCTGGTCTCTCCATCACATCCTGTAAGAGCAGCTGTTACACCTTTCATTTATGATATGTTTTCTTACCAATTCAAGACACAAGCGATGACCATAAGCAGCTGAATAATGAACTGCATTGTATCCTTGTTTGTCCCGGATCCCAGGGTTGGCATCGTTTCTTAGCAAGTATTCCAGGCACCTATTCAAATTGACATACGCAACCATGTATCTAAATGCTGAATTTCAAACTTAACGCTAAGTGATTAATTGTTCCAATTCAACTGGAAAATAGAATACAGCACACAGGGACACTGATTTAATGTACAATATTGGCTAAGACTAGAGAAAGCTACCGCATTACATCAAATGTAAAGGTCAATCACAAAGCTTCAAAACTTGAAATAATCCTTCTCTGCAGATATCCTGCGTCTTCTGAGTTATCTGATTTGGTTACAACTAGTATTTCATGGCTGTTTTCCTCCTAGCTAACACAACTGCAGTTACCTTTGCTAATATCAATGATTACTATTTTGTATGCTTTTCTGCATTAATCCCTTCTTCTGTATGTTATATGGAAAGAAGAGAAGCAGTTCTTCGTGGTAGCATAAAAGAGTAACACACACACACACACATCCAGTACCAGACATTATTTTTTAAAAATTTATTTATACAATAAATACTCAGTTGTTTTCACAGTTATATCCTACCATTCCTTACTTTCATTAGGCAAATTTATAAGGTAAAATATGATCAGCCCAGCTTCAACCACAGACACTCAGCCAGGAGGATGAAAAATGGGGGATTCAAGTCAGCTCACTCTCTCCCTAGTTTTCTGTTTTTAAGAGACTCCATTTGTGCACACTAAATGATTGCAAGCAACAGCCCTGCTGTTTCATAATTTTATATTGTCTGTAATTTCAGCAACATTTTCCAAAGTCATTATCACGACTTTGAACTTGCTGGTGAAGCCATTCGTTATTCTGAAGTCTACAACAGGTCATCATCCCTTCTTATCTCTGGGATCACTAAATACTTCTTTATCAGAGGTGCACTCTCACTTCCATCATTTTTTGCTCAGCATAAACAAGGACTTAGTATGTAGTGAAAAAGGTAACATTTCTTGACTTTTAAAGAACAATGTATGTAACATAAGATGCAAGTAACTTTAAAACTAGTTCACTATAGCTAATAAAAAGCTACTTATAAAGCATATTGGTGTTCTTAACCAGTCAATTCAGGTTTTATTTGCCCAGTAAACAAATGCCTGGATTTCATCAATGACAACTGTGATTGCATGTTTTTGTTTGAATTACAATGAGATGAGATTTCTGAGAACCCAAAGACAAATCAATCTGTCTCATTAAGAATTACAGTTCTTACATTTCATTTGTCCAATCATCTAACTTTCTTTTTAATCTGAATCAGTAATTTTGTGTTAACATTCATGGCTCATTAATAAATGTTACATGTCACTGGCTTTGGCTACCTAAATTTCTACAATACACTAAATACGCTGCATGGAGCCAAGTCTACTAAAAATCCTCAAGTACCCAATCTTCCCAGTGCAAACCAGATAATTATTTTTGATGTTTCTTTGCATCCAGGAGAGACATTAGCTTTGCATCTTTTGCATACTTAATTGTCCTCAACCAGTCTCTTAAAAAGGAGATTAATCAAACTTTCTGAAAGCCCAGGTAAATTAAATTTATTTCCCATATATTTATATTTTACTGTCCATTAGAAAATTATAACATAGAAGAAGCATCATTTTTTCCTCCTCTAAGATGCTGCTTATTCTATCTCACTCTGAAATCATGCCTTCCGTCTAGTCTTGGCAAAATGGGGCTTACTAGTGTTTGTTCCAGATCAAAAGCATTTGTTAAAGATACAAAAGAAATACTTTCAAACAAGAATAATCTGGAAAATAATTTTCAACAAAAACATCCCTGTCCCTAAAATCTGTCTTTAAAGATGTCTGAACAAAGACCATAAAATGTATATAAATATCTTTGGAATTTTATGTAGATGGTTTCCTGACATGTTTTTTCCCAGGCTTTATATTCCAACTCCAGTAACCATTTTTAACTTCATTACTGTTCTGAATGAGCTGAGCAGTACTGGTTTTCCAGCTGTTACTAATCATCTTGCTGCATCAATATAAAAAGCTCCCCTTCAGGCCATTCTGCTTTGCAGCCTGTCTTCCAGAGACTAAATGTTAATCAGAAGGGCAACAGCCCGTGGGCTCCAGAGACGATGCTTTGAGTTACCTCACAAAGCTCGGCAGAATTGTCATCATCATTCCTGCTCATGCCTTTTGTAAGACGGATGGCAAAACAACGTCATCTGAAGAACCTTTATAGTTTGGAGGGTTTCAGAGCAACTGTGAAGCTAAAATTAATCCTAGCTCAACTTGTAAGAGGACAATTAAAGTAAAATTATCTCAGCAAGCTCCAGCAGGAATTGGAATTATTTCTAAAAAGCAGCAGAAAATTTAATTTTGAAATTTGGCTTTACATAAAAAAGGCACGTGCTTAAAATATAAGTTAAATTGCCATGCAAGTATTCTTTATTTAGCCTTCAAAACCCAATCTGTAAGTTATATGCCACCTCACTCCTATTGCTACCTCACTCTTTAAAAGGTGCTGCATTAAAACAAGGTGATTTGGCACGAAGCAGCACTTCTCCAGGGAAGCTGTCACCGTGTGCATGCGGAATTGTGATGCTGCACACCATGACCTGCATATGTGAGCGTGTGCACAAGCAAGTGATGCTCTTGTCTCCTCAATATATACAATGTCTGGAGCTTAAGTAAACTCATCAGTTTGGTGCTACCTATATACACTTTGCATATAAGCATTTAAGTAATTTATAAATATGTCAAATATAACCATTGGTTAGAAAATAAATACATGTAAGAGATCAGTGCATTTATGAAAGATTCTGGATGCATTTCATTAAGAAAAGTGTAACTACATCATAAAAATTTACACTACCAAGAGATAGTCATGTCTGGCATTATAACTCTGGTTTGCTCAAACATCAAAGAGATAAAGCATCTTATATTGGAATATCAAGTTAATATCCATCCTTCATCAGAATGTAATTTAAAGGCAAATGACCCTACTGCCCACAACTAACTTAATAACTCCCACAAAGGATATTTACTCAACCACTACACAGCAGATGGGATTAAGAATTCTATTCCAAATTAACTCCTGATTTAGGACATCTGCATTATAGGACATAAAATTCTTACAATACATTTTCCTGTTGTTCATTTTTTCCTCTGAAATATTTGTTACATAAAGTCTTTTATATACAATGCACACACCACTGTCAAGTTTAATCTTTAAAAAGACAAGAAATGCATTTGGCAAATCTGAAGGCAGAACACACACGAAATTCACAGCTCAAATGTTCCTAATGAGAAAGACTTTAGCACAAAGCATGCCACTTACTTTCCATCTGTGTCTGATGCAGCTGCATAGTGCAGAGGTGTACAACCCCTCTCATCAAGGTCATTCACACTAGCTCCAGATCCCACAAGGGCAAACAGGCACTGATAATTACAATTGGCAGCAGCATAATGGAGTGGAGTTCTTTAGTACACATTTAAATAAAAAGTACAATGGTAAATAACAGCAAAATAATATTATAGAGACAGAAAAAGCAAAATAAAGTGAAACTTAAATCCTCCTTACATTTTAAAATAAGTACTTGTGGTGAAGAATGCATCATTACAGTACTAAAGAACAGGGCCATTTTCTAGGGTCCACTTAATAATGCTGAACAACATATAGGAGATTTATTTGCCAGCCAAAATATGCACAAACTTTGTATTTAAGGAAGCTTTATGTGAATTTTCTTGTGTAAACTTATAGAGGGAAATCCAGTTTACATTAGAAATACTATTTTCTGTTAAGTAATTTTAAGCCACATGGAAAAATACGGACAAATCAGAAACTGCACAACAACTCAATATAGCACAAATAAAATACAATTGCACAAACAGACATTTTTAATAAACAGATCAGAATTTTGCCTAAGAGAGGAAAACATTATTTATTTTTATCTGTACTGACATAGCAGAGGCACTGTTAAATATACCTTGTCTTCTTACAACAAAACTGTGAAATATTAGTACACGTATAATCTCAGAGAAAAGTTATCCCAGCTTCAAATACATAAATAATTCTCTAAATATGCCAGTTTGGCTAAAATTTTAAAAGTACTAAGATGACTCAGAATTCCATTTTCTATTTTTAAAAAGAGACTGCTGCTATAAATATCTGGATTTGGAGGAGACACTCAGGCTCTTTCCTCTCCCTTAATATGTCTTTTTCCCATTTCTCTCCATTTTAAACTAGTATTTTCCATCTCCTGAAATAATTGCTCTATACAACATAAATGTTACATAGAGCAAAACTCTAACCAAACCAACAAGAAATTCCAACTTTCGATGACAAAAGTTGTGACAGTTGTTCCTTTCTCAGGAAATAATGGAAGTGGAATTTAAAGCAAAATACAACTTTGGATCCGTAACTTTTTCCTTAAGTCCTACTCCTGCTGTTCACGTCCTGGAAAATCATATTTTCCATGATGTGATGTGAGATTTTACATGAGTACTGATCCTGCCATCTAAACTTAAATAATCCTATACTACAAATAGAAATTAATGTCATTCCAAAAGAGTTCAGTGCTCAACAGGAAACAGAAAGGGATGGGTAACATGAAAGGAAAAAGGTGAAGCAGTTATAATAAAATACTGGGTATTTTAATAAAAGAGCTTAGAAATAGCCACAGATTTACAGATTCGACTAATACTTTATTTGGAAAACATGAGTAATGTCCTTGGATGAGAGCAATTTAAACACATTAGATCTGTTTTATAAGGGAAAAAAGTTCATAAAAATTACAGCTGAATACAAAATTCAGTCTTTAAAAACAAGATTAAACACCTACCTAACAAAACACGATTAACAAAATATGTTTATGACTTTTGAAAACATATGCTGAAACACAGTTTATTAGAGACATCATATCATAATATCATTAAAAAACATTTAAACTGGAACACAGACTTGGCCACATATCGATAAGCTGCTTCTGCAGTACTTTACAATATACAAATCTAGAATGTCTTACCTTCCAAATCTGTCCTTTTTGTTGAAATCTGCACCAGTATTTAGCAGAAGATTTAGGCACTCCAAATTCCTATTAAATTAATACATTATTACTTGCAATTGCAAATTTTATTTCCTTAATATTGGCATCTACAAATATCAGAACTGCTACACATGTACATCTCATATGTTATTTTTAATGGAACTGGACTATAATGTGGAATTTTTGATACATACATTTCTGTATGTAAAATAGATTCCATAATTTCTGGACCAAACCAATAAAGAATATAAATTATTTCAAGACCACATATATAAATTTAATTGATACCAAATGGCATGCATAAAGCACATAAACATGAACCTAATTCAATAAAAAATTCAATCCTTGTAAACAAACAAACAATAAAACCTGCACGTCACATGCTTTTGCTACCAGGATTCCAGCACAGAGGCAAGAATTACTGCATATTTTTTAAGGCCAAATGTAAATTGCAACATAGATACTTTACTTTTTAGTATAATCAATTTTCAATTAAATATGATCATCATAATAGATGTACTATATTGTTTATTTCTTAAATACTATTTTTGGTAACTTTCCTAAACTGGAGATGAGTGAGGGAATGTGTCACAAATTATTCGGTTTTTATATGAAAACATAGCATTTTAACCTTTATCACTTGCAACAAGGATGTATCTAGCAAGTACTTTTGACTTAGAATGATTACTTAAAAGTATTACTTAAACATTCAAACAGAAAAATGAAAATATCAATATCATGGAGTTCTTGTGTCCCACAAAGTGTATCATGAAATTTATTACCCAATTCTTCCAGGAAATTTTGAGTAGCTGCTATAGAAAACCTACAATACAATAACAATAATCAATACGGATCACAACTCAAGTGATGAGCAAGTAGTTCTGACCACTTCATCCACCTAAACTCTGGAATTTAATTATTGCTTTTAGTTTACTTAGACTGACCTTTTATTTATGGATTTGGCAAAAACAAAATTCCCAAAGTTGCTGTTCTCTATCTCATGTCCCATAGTGATCTGAGGTGGGCATGCCATCTTTGAATGCTGTAAATTCTAAAAATTTTATCATCATCCATGGAAATTTTAAAAAAAATCAGTTCATCCCCAAACATAAACCTAAGGTAAGGCTGTGATACTTGGACACTGTACTCCAGCAATGACTTATTAAGCTGAACAGTTAATTATTTTTTTTGTTTGCAGATAGAATCCATCTTGAAATTATTTTCATGTTTACATAAGTTCCAAGGGGAGAGGGCAGGAAAACCAGAGAGGAGATAATAGAAAAAAGAACAAGAATGATCAGCAATTGAAAAAGAAACATCGAATATGAAAGCATGAATGCTTTTTTACACACCCTCCAGCTGCAGCTGCATGAAGACAAGTCCTGCCAAAGTCATCTGGTGTGTCAATGTCAAAACCTACAAAGCAAGTATTTTGTAAAATCATTATGTAACATCACCTTTCACAAAACTGCTGTCATCTGCTGTTAAGAGAAATGCTTGCTAAGCAAACTTAACAGCTATTTGCAAAAGAGCACTCGAGCATTACAAATTACTTCATTTGAAACATGTCCTTGCTATTTACAATGTTTTGAAAAACAGACATTTAAATAAAACTGAAAGGGGTAAGGTAAAAGACAAGTAGCTGTACTGATGCTGTGTTCTTTCTCATCCTATCTACCTGCTAATATTTCAGTGCAATTTACTACTGAATATAAGATATATGCAGGTAATATGAAAACTTAAGAATATGCTAGAATTTATCATTGTTGTGCAGAGATTATTAACTTTTGGGGATGTCAGTATTACTAAATATAGGAGCTACCCAAATTTTATCCCTGAGTTTAGTGCCTTAGTCCCAAAGAAAGAAATTTATTGGGTTGGAGTTATGGCTGCAAATAGCAGTTAATTACAGAGGAGCTCTTAAAAGAACATTGTAGTTTTCTCCTTCCGAAAAGGCTCAGCTGTGGAACTCCAAATCCAAGATCACAAACTTTAACTCTGTGTTCCATACCTAACCATCTATTTTGACACAAAGATTACTATTTAAATCAGGTTTCAAAGCTACAGTTTTGGTTTGAGAAAATGACTATGCTCTCATGACAGTTTTGCTCTTGTGTAATGTAACTTATTTACTAAATCTCCAGTTGTGGTACCTGGGAATGCTGGTTTGTTTTTTTTTTCCTTTTAAGAACTGTGCAACAACAATAAATAAAGAACAACACAAGACATGTTATTCAAGAATACTATTATTTCAAGACTGTTTTCCTACTTCATATCCTCTAAAACAGGTTTTGTATGCACCACTATGCTCTTATCTCACTTCAATAGGGAATGCTCTATAGCAAACAATTTAGGAGAGTTTACTAGTTTGGTTTGAAAAATAGCCTCTCCTGCCTTTCCACAGCCCTAAGTTGTTTGTCTACCATCACTAACTACTTGAATGTCCTTCAGTACTGGGACAAGGCAGATTGGTGACATTTTGTTAAGGTTTTCATGTGAATAGTAATGAATTTAAAAATCAGAGATCTCTAATTTACATAAAGGAGACATCTCCCATCCCGAAAAAGGACACATACTCTGCACATACCAATCCCCACACCAAGAGCACATCCTAAAAGCTCTTAGCAGTATCTAGTCTTTCTAGCCTGAAGGCTGAACATACTCATTAAGTCCTTATCTGCTCCAGGCTAGATTTGCATCCAAGTTTTCTCAACTCATGTGAAGTCACAGAAACCACTTGCAAGTCCTCCACACAGTTTCCTTTGCCATACTGAATCTCCAGTAAGTGCACAGCCAGCACAACATCATGTGCAGAAAGGAGAAAGAGCCAGTATCCCTCATTTGGAACACATCCAATTGAAATATTGTCAACTATTGGACAGTTCTTTCCTGAAGGGAATCCTTGCAAGTTTGCCCATGGCAGGACAGTAAATAAAAAGCCTTACCAGTAGGTAGTTTTAGTTCCCTAACAAACAGTATAAAGCTGGGGAAGCAACTTCTTACTCTTCCTTTCCCCAACTCTCTCCTCCCCATTTAACTTTTTTCAGAAAACATCAAGTAACTTCAGATTAATATGGAACCATTTAGTTTATTCTTATTCTTCTTCTGTTCCAGAAGCTTCCTTTGGACAAATCTACTTTCTCAGAATTGCAATAGTTCAAAGAGCTCAGAATTCATGTAGGATTCTGGCCAACGAGAAGTAATGACCTTCCAACATCCACATCTTCAGGGAGGAGTCAAACATCGAAAGAAAAGTGCAGTTTACATTGCATTTGATTAACAACATACTACCAATGCAACAGCTTCTTAATGTAGCCGTCCACAGAGTCTTCAGAGCTATTAGGTGCCCGCCACAGGAACAGAGAGGAATAGACTGATCTGTATTAGGCTAAGACATCATGGAAAGGAAACTGGATGCTCCATGAAGTAATAAAAAAGACTATCAATCTTTCTCCTTGAAGTTTCATTATGGTCTGAACCAGTCACCTCCCCTCTATGGCCAACTTGAAATGCACAAACACAGTATTAAAGAAATTATAAATGTATTATTACAAATTGGATGATTTTTTTACTTATGTCTGCAAAAGTTTGCATTCACTTTAACTGTGGACTGTCCATTAAAAAACAAGCCCTGGCCCCAAGGTACTAGCAAACTAAAAGGATTTCTATGTATCAATAAATAAAGATTTAATTAAAAACTATTTTTTGAAATAAAAAATTAAGTACAAAGCACCGTGTAAGATTTTAAAAGAGTACCTTACCTGATGAGAGGAGCTTTCTGCAGCAGTCTGAAAATCCACTTAATGCTGCCAAATGGAGAGGAAACATCCCATGTATACCCCGCCTAAGATACACCATAATCAGGTATCACAGTTTCATTACAATTAAAATAAAACAAACATGATTGTGTGCCAAAGTGCACATGCATGGTGGGTTCAGCAAACCACCTAATTAGAATACTAAGCTAACTTCACGTCTTAAACACTTTCTTCCAAGTCATCAGCATGCATTGTCAGTGCAACAGCCTATTAAAACTTTCAGAGCTTTTACTTCAAATACAGTACAGAAAACTCTATTTCTCTTTGTTTTGGTACAAATTGTGATATACTAACTAGCTACTTACAAGTACAATACAGGATAATATACAAAGTATTTCCTATTGCAGGATGAAGATGATACTAAAAATTGTACAAGTTCTGTTAACCTAATAAATACACTTCTAAATTATATTAGCTTGCATTCATGTCAGTAAAGTTACCTACTTTGCAGTGTCAGCACCACTCGTAATCAGAGTGTTGATTAATAGCTCATGGCCATATCTAGCTGCTATGTGCAAAGGGGTATTTCCATTCTTATCTTCACAGTCTATTTCAGCTCCTATAATAAAGAGTAATTACTAAGTAAGGGTAAATGTAGGCATATAGATACTTTGTTAAAAAAATAGCACTGATGATCATTCAAGGAACGTTATCAATTCTCAATGACTGACTACTTTGGATTTAAAACCTATATGGATTTCAGTGGTAGGGAAAAGCATTTTATTATGTAACCTTATGGGACAAACTCTCTACAACCTGGGTTATGGAAAACAAATCTATATATATTCCTGCATTCTGAAAAATAAATGGTTCATCAGTGTAACTTATCAAACTTCATAAACAGATATGCCAGACTCCACCACTATTACTGGACACTGGACATGAAAAAAATTCAGTATGTTGTTACCAATGCAAGAGGATGAAAAAATCCAAACTGGCAAGCTTATGACAAAAACACTCCCGCCCCCTTTTTACCATTTTGAATGATGGTTTGGGATCTTGAAAATCTACCATGGATTGCTGTCATGTGCAAAGGTGTTTTCCCATCTTTACTCTGGAAAAGAAAAAATCCTGTGTTTACTTATGGCCAGTAACAGCAATTAATCAGATCTGACCAAAAAAACCAAAAACAAAAACAAAAACAAAAAACCCCCACAAAACCCAAAAAAAACAACAAACCAAAAAAAGAACAACAAAAAGGACATTTCTTTCTTCTTTTCTCTCTACACTCCATCCTTTAAATCGTTTCTATGCACTTTTGCCAGACGCATGCTGGCAATGACAAGTCAGCATGACATGGCAAGCTTTTCACAAGAGCTGCTCTTAGTCACTCTTCCAGCTGCAAGTGACAACTCAGGGATACCCACTCACTCACACTTATGTCCTTAAGATAATAACTCTCAAGAGGATGATGACAGCACACAACTTCAGCAACAACTCTATGCTCAACTACTCCCCTTCCCAAGGCTAAAATAAAACAATGTTTTAAGTTTGTTTCCTGAAAGAAAGTAGCTGTATTTACTAGAGGGGTTTACGCTTTATATTAGAAGACAACACATTACAAAGCTCATGTGTTTCCTGGAGATTTCTCCAAAGTGATGTTTGTAAGCAGTTTATCATAAACCACAAGTAATCCTAGGGTAGAACTATTCAACCCTACTCGGTACTATACATTTGAAATGCACATCATAAATGTGCACTTAGTCATTCACCCAGTAAAGACATCCTTGAAGCAGGCCAACAGTAATGCATGAGGAAACTTCAGTTTTTAACAGCTAAGTCTTAATGCACTTACAAACCCATTTTTTTTCTGTTGTTATTACTTTGGAATGATTTTCTGCTCATACTTATCACAGGTAATGGGAAAGCTTTACTGCAGAAAAAAGTTCCTACACATGCACTCAAAAAATTGCAAACATGACACAGAAAATCAAAGCACCCTTGAATGCACACGCATACCACATCTACATTTTCAATGATGGCTCTGAAGAGTAAGAAATGTTCACAAAATATGAAGTTAAATTAGACAAAGATGGTAGAGCAACATATGATATGAACATATATACTGAAACATCACAAACTGCTGTTGTATGCAAAAGTGTCTTCCCATCTTTACTTTCCCTTTGACACCAAATGGACATGGTTCTATGGATTTGTTACTGAAAGTCTGCTGGAGACCCTTTTAGGGATGCATATGGAATTTTTCATTGTGTCACCGCCCAGAGTAGCATAACAACACAATTGTGTGAAACACTGTCTTCTAAGACCTAGTTTGAAAGAAATAAAACACTTGATAAGGAACGCCAACTTATCTCCAGACCTTCCAGCTTGCAGATTTCTTTGACCATAAATAATCCAAAAGACAACATCCACATACCCATAGCAGATGCAAATAAACACAGAAAATTGGATTGAAATCCTCTTGCGGAATTAGACAATCAATTTTAATTCTGTCACTGGAGGCCTTAAGAAAAGGCCAAATAAACACACTGAAAGTGACAACTTCCCCAAGTAATCTCTGTGCTCTGATTTTTTTTCATGTTTCTCCCTACAGTTTAGTTCTCATCTCTTTATCCAACCAGTAAAAGTCTCTGTGTCCGGTTACTTTAAAACAACTGTGAGACATCTGGTGACTTTCCCCCCCACTTTTATCCTTCTTTAACCTGAAGAAGCTATAGAATCTATTAATTTAAAGAAAAATTATCATCTAAAATAAGCTTAGTGAGGTAACAGACAGAAGAATTTCGGGGCTCAGATAAAAGTAGCCTGCAGTCTCACTGGCTTAGATGAGATAAATCTGTGTCTCAAAGGAAGGCTAATTAAGAGGACGAAGATGGAGCTGAAAAATCATAGATCTAATAATGCACCTTACAAAGACATAGGAATAACTTAAGGTGACAGTATTAGAAACTGAACAGCACTGTGGTTAAGCAAGAACCCTCACAAGAAAACTTCAGTAAGATCTCGCAAAGAACAGCAAAAGAAGCTACAGAACTGTTTTCCACTTATAAAAGAAAAAACACAGTACAATCAATAAGAGATTTTTAGATTTACTCTGTTCAAATTTACTTAAGAATTCACTTAACATAGATTTCTAAGACAATGGATTTTATGAGAGTGCCTCTCTCATGTCTAACAGCCTCAGGTTCCTTGCCATCCCAGGAATAACACAAATTACAATTGTTTATCAACATATAGAACAGGTACAAAATTAAATGAAGACAAATTCCCATGTTGAAGCTGAACTGCTAGGTATAGGATTGCATTCAGAACTCCTTTTTAAGACACTGTCACTAGGAAAGAATATACAGGGTCAGAACCAGTAGCCAAGTATTTCTTTAAGCAATGAAATATCAAGGCTCTATTAAGCAAATCACTATTTCTTGAGATGCCAGGAGTTTGGATTGCATAAGCAGGGAGGTATCTTCAAAACTTTTGCTTCAATTTCCCTTTCTTTATGCCTTTAAGGTCTTCTAGCTAAATATCAAGCTAACTACAGCTGTGTGATTTAACGAGATCAGACAGGATCTCAGCACATGACAGGACAGCTATGGGCTAATGATAACTTTTGTTATCTTCACTGAAACTCAGCTAAATGTGGTAATATGAAAGAAATCACCCAAATTACCTCTATCACTAGAGAAAATATATCCACAAAATACTTAGATCATAGAAAATTTGCTAAGAACAGTAATTGCTATTACACAGTAATAATACATAGGACAAGGTGTCTTACTGAGACATTACTCACATATTAACTGTACTTAGACTACTGAGCTTCACTGAGGGAGAGGAAATGTGGGTCTGTCATGTCACAGCATTCCTCCAAATGAAATCTCCCCCTAGCAACAATTCTTATGTTCTGGTACCATCAGTGGAAGTAAAAAACTTTTTCTATTTAGGTCACTGAATTTTCAAGCAGCAATGAGGTCCATAAAACAATTAATACTGTCCCATTACATACTCATTTCAATGTGTTCTTCCATGCATGGAAATCCTGAATAGTGAGGAGGGAGTGCTGCAGTAATGAGCAGTACTTAACGAGATTCACTGTTCTACAGTGGACACTAACAAGGCTATGAAAACAAGTAGGAAATTATGTCCAGAGGTGATAAAAAGCACATAACATATTTCTACTGTTCTGTTATCTTCTGCCACATAATCTCTTCTTGAGATGAGGCCAGCACTCACTGATATGCACAAGAACTTCCCCTCTATCTGCCATCAAGAATAAGAGCGTTTCTCTTTTGCTCTCCCCACTGCGTCATCCACAGCAAGAAGTGCTTTAATAGTACTGTCTAGTCTGCACCTAGATTACCATCCATATCCACTATGTTACCTCTAAAACAACAAGAAAATTTGCACATGGAAGGAAATGACTGAATCAGCTTACACAAGCAGTATAATTATGATGAAAAATAGATCTTATAACCATTTTAAGAACTGCTTTGAACTTCAGCATCAGTATTTGGAAACCGAATAGGCTTGGTTTCAATAAATATTTAGTAAGAACACCCAAATTCCATCTCATTTTAAATCCACAATTCATTCTTAGTTACACAACATATTCTATTTTTTGGGGGGTTGAGCTTCTGATTAAATCCAAGATTTACCTTTATAGGCCTTTGCAGGAAAGTAGAAGTTGACTTGGAAATTATTTTCTTTTGCCTCATTTCTTGCACTTTTCCACAGTGCATGTGCTAAGTTTTCATATGCAAAGTAAGGCTGTTCATGCCTTCAGGTGCAAATTTACAGGCCAAATTCAGTCATATTGGTATAAATCCACAGAAACGCTACTAACAGAATTACAATAGAAACATCTTGATGAGAGAACTGGGGATAAATGCTGTTTTCAAGGTATAATTGCCTAAAATCCCTACACAGCTCTACTTGCTTAATTTTGCACTGAAGAGTTTCAATACGTATGAAATCAACACATTTTAATTACAACCAACTCATAGCTAAAGCTCCTAATGCTATTTCTGAAATGGAGCCCTGCCCACTTCTTTCTTCTACATCAGAAATATGCACAAAGTCATGAACCCTTGAAGCCCCGCATTGAGAAAAACAGTAATTCTTGGCTGGTTAATATTTGTCACGGCATCATAGAACCCATAGTTTGGGTTCAAGGGGACCTTAAAGATCATCTGGTTCCAACCCCGCTAGCATGGGCAGGGCTCCACTTAACTAAGTAGCTCAAAGCCCCATCCAACCTGGCATTGAACACTTTCAGGGATGGGGCACCCACAGCCTCTCTGGGCAGCCTGCGACAATGCCTCAGCACCCTCACAGTAAAGAATTTCTTCCTAATATCTAATCTAATCCTACCCTCAAAGTTTGAAGCTATTTCACCTTGTCCTATACTCCATGCCCTTGCACAAAGTCCCTCTCCAGCTCTCTTGTAGGCCCCCTTCAGGTATTGGAAGGTGCTAGAAGCTCTCCTTTGTTCTTACTTGTGTGAGTAACATACGAATACAATCATTAGTATATTTAACATTGTGGGTTATTTTCACGGCAGACCATACTTTACTGAAAAATGATGTTTCGAGAATGTAGGACAAAAGTCAGCCAGCCCTGCAACACTGAACACTCAGTCATATGCAGCCTGGGACATTATGCAGAGCAGAAAGCTGGCAACAAAAATAAATGGACTGTGACCTGGATATTTTAGGACAAGTTGGCAATAAACCCTGTAACATAGCTCCTTACTTCTGCAGGGCACTTTGGTGATGAATTTTTCCACAACTGAGTTATGTACATTTTCATTAAATAAGCTGCACATCTAAATATATGTAACAGTGAGCAGGAACATATATTTAGGATTTTTCCACATCAAAGAGCTTATTTTTAAACTACACCCAAATTTTCAGTTGGCTATGAGTTTTGTACTAACAATAGATATAAAACTGTATTTTGGAATTAGCTAGCTGAAAATCAGCATGAATCACTGTAAAAATCACTGCTTACATGAAGCGAACCACAAATCCCAAGATTTTTAACAGAAATGTCAGCTTATCCTAACATTCACCTCCTGCACAGACTGTGCTGAAATTCAAGCATAAACCTACTAAGCAGACTTTTTTCCCCACTCTTTTTCAAGAAATTAAACAACAGATAATTCTCTTCATACTACATGTGGGTGACAGTTCGGGCAACCAGACATTTTGCCATAAGGAACACTTGGACTCTTCATTCCATACACCCATTTCCCACTTCCCTCAGCCTGAAACCTGCCAAGACACCAGATACTGCCACTAAATATTTCTGAACACAGTTAAGTTTTCATTACTAGAGTAAAAATCAACATAATACAAAACAGAAGGTCTTACATCCCTCTCTCACACATCTCAAGACCTTACCCTACACACTGGAGAAGAAAACAGAAGATAGAGGTTAGAGTTTCCTTTGAAGGTTGCTTGTTTTAAATTCTACCTGCAATAAGGCTGGATTCTAAGGAATATTCTGCAGTCAAAGACTTGTGACCAAACAGAGATGTAAAATGTACACTGACTCTGCTCACACAATTTTGCTGGAGTAATTAAAACACCAGCTGTTTAAGACTTTCCATTGGCTTGATCTACGTATATTTGTAGTTTTAATACACCCTTCCCAAATCTCCCTGACTGATTAGATTCTAAGATCTTACATTATCACCTCTTCAACTGCTCCAGTAATTAGCCAATTCATACACATTTCCCTGAAATATCCATGATTTCGTTCATGTTACTAATTTATAAGAAAAACATGTACTTTTGCATTTTTTCAAATTATTTGCTCTTACTTATATGGCTAGACTAGGGAAAACAAACCATACAGAATTCTGACATTTAAATGTAATCAAGATTGACCAGACAATATTGTCATTCTTCTTCATCCTTTTGGGCTATATAACACATCCTTGAGGTTTCCAGATTCAGATCAAGTTTCTTGAAGCAACATACTGGCTCATTTTTACTGCGGTACTTTTCATACAAATACTCCATCTATCAGTGGGAACCTCTCCATGTTATAAACACAAGGATTTTTGAAAAAACTGCCTCTGATAAAGATCTACAGCATTTTTAAGTGTGAAAGGATGGCTTTGGATACACCTACCTTTATATTTACATCTGCTCCATTGCAGACCAAGAGCTCTAAACACAGTGCTCCATGGGTTGACGCAGCAGCAAAGTGCAAAGGTGTAAACCCCTTCTCGTTCACTTGATTTACATTAGCACCACAGTCTATGAGTTCATTCACTACAACATCTTGCCCATTGTAACAAGCTACATGGAGAGGAGTATTTCCATAGGTATTTGGCTCGTTCATCTACAAGAGGAAAAAACACCAAGATTAGTTTGTAGGCAAAAAGCTGTACTTACCACAGCATTTAATTCTAACAAAGAAAAGATCTCACATCATGAGATTATGTTTTGGAACTCTTCAAAAGCAGAAATTAAAAGCAAGTTCTGGATATAGCATTCTGATTGAGATCTATGTCCTGGGGAAGAGTATGATTGCTTTACAAGTGAGCCAACCTCCTCCAATTGTCTCCACACCAGTTTCCTGTATGCAACTTAAGAGAACACATAGGTGCCAAAAATATCAACTGTGGCAATTTGCACAGATGCTGCACACAAAGCATAGCACAGACGTCTACAAAACAGCATTGCAAGTTTTCATTAAAAACAGAGGTCAAAAAGCCTTTTCACGAGTGTGTGTGTCTGTGCACATAGAAACAGAATTTCTTGTTGTACACATGACACTGAATTCTGATCTACTTCTCAACATAGAGCTTGAGTTGCAATCTCCAGCCTTGCAAGACTAAGATTGTGATTCACGATGTACATTTCTTACACAGTTTCACAGTTTACTGTTAATACACTTTCTACAGGCAGGTACTGCAGAACCTTTTAATTTATTTTGCATTTCAATATTAATATGGCCTCACTTACTGTAGTATTAAAGTTTCTCACAATTTTTAGTATTTTCTAAAAGTCAGTACCATCTATATTTTACTAACTGAAGCAAAAGCATTTAATTTCCTGCACTTCAAAAATGATTGTGTGGCAAAGCTAGGATCGGAATTCCTATTTCCTGATTTCCAGTCCAACGAATTAAGAGCAAGAAATATCAAATAAACAAAAAGCCCTACTAAATACACATTTATTTTCAAATTATTGTGCAAAATCTGCAAGACTCTTAAGGAGGTTTTCTCTTAAAGGAGAAATGAGGGTCTATTAAAAAAAAAAAGTTTTTCCAGAGGTCTTCATTCACATACTTTCACTGTATCATAACCTGTCCCTAAATAAACAGTGTGCTACAGAACTAACAAGGGCATTTCAAACAATTTAAAAAAATATTTCCCATTTAATTTTATTTTTCCTTACATCAACTCCAAGATCCAGAAGATATTTGACTACACTAATCATCCCACTAGATGCTGCAGCATGTAAGGGTGTATATGATTTCTTGTCTTTGCATGTCACTTCAGCTGTATGGGTCACAAGTAATTTCACGACTTCAATATGACCTAAAATAATAAGGACAAATAAAATGAAGCATCATATTTTATTAACCAGCACAGGTCCACAACCTTAGTAATTCTACAATTGTTACGATCAAGACATTATTCCTTTGGACCTAATGTGGAAAACAAGGACTTGTTCTTGTCTTCTAATCCTATCATGAACTATAAAAGCAACATAAAATAATCATCTCCACACACTACACCCAATGATCATAGCATTTACATGGCAAAAATACACTTGTATACTCAAAACACAATCTTGTCTTCAGCTTACACAGAAGGGGTTTTTTTGAAGACCGGAGAACTAGAGAGGCAAAGTAACTTTGTAATTATGAAATATTTACTGCAAATTTACATGAACAACTTGAGAGACAATGTGACTGTCAATCTTCCACCATCACCCCAACTCCAAACACGCTCATTAAGAGTTTTAAAACTTAAGCAGAAACTTTGAAAAATTGATGCAAATATGAAAAGAAGAAAATATTCTACTTGTACATGAAAATATATCGCCCCAATCTAACTTCCTTTAGCCACAAGGCATTTAAAATGTTAACCCACATCATACAGGATTTAGTAAAGCTCTATTTTCAAGACTGACTCAGATGGTCTTTGAGGAACCGCAGCCTTTT
Source organism: Callaeas wilsoni (assembly GCA_013398955.1). Classification (NCBI taxonomy): domain Eukaryota; kingdom Metazoa; phylum Chordata; class Aves; order Passeriformes; family Callaeidae; genus Callaeas; species Callaeas wilsoni. The sequence goes on along the minus strand of VWPU01016568.1, from coordinate 85,387 downwards.
AAAAGCATCAACTGCTCTCGTAAGACAATGGAAGGAGAGTGAGAGTAAGAGTAAGAGTTGGGATCATGACGAAGGCGTGATGTGAGGAAGTTCCAAGTGGAAAAGAGAAGAGATGGCAGGGAGCCCACCCTGAACTGGTGGGCAGTAGCTCTCACTGCCAGTTTTGGGCCAGGGACCCCAACACCAACACCCACCACTACTTCAAAGGGCAATGAGCTTTCCCCTTCCACGCCCACATGCTCCTCCTCTGCTTGTAGGCACTTGTGACACTGCCTGCTAAGAAGCTATGAAAATGGGGTAACCAAATATCTGTCATTCTTGCTCCATTGTTAATTTGACTGCCAAACAAGTCATCACTGAAAACACATGGATAGTCATGACAAAGTCTGCAGAATAAAGCAGTACCCGAGTTTAATAGACCACAGTACACTTAGTGCTTTACCTTTGTAACTGACCCATACAGACACATCTTTATTTTACCCTTCAAGTGACACCCTTTCCTTAGTTAAAGAAGTGGTGAGGGGCACACTGAATACTGATGTTTATACTTACCCAGTCAGACATCTGAGTAGAAAGTATCAAATCCAGCTTTCAGTTTAAGTGCTTCACAAAGAGTGTGGGTCTTTGCTTTTTAAGCAGTTAAGAGAATTTGCAAAAGTTTGAATAGGAAGTGCCTACCCAAAGGAATACAGACAAAGCTATTTTCATAAACATTCATACTTATTTTATGCTGCGTACCCAACAGCATACAAAACACCATTTCACCTAGCTATACCAACCAAAACCGTAAGCCTTTACCAGTGCAATGTGAAGTGCTGCAATAATATTTCACTTCTTAATTACCTCAGTATAGTAGGAAAGAAGGGAAAGAGAAATGCAAACATAACACTCATCTTCTGACCCAAATACAATGGGGACAAGAATGAAAACAATCCCTACACAAGAGACAGAATACAGAAGATATGGAAAGCAGTGAAAGGAATAGAGACAGTGAACACAACAGTGGCAGAAAAAACTTTGAAGAGAAGATAAAGAACAAAAAAAAAAAACCCTGACCTGCACTGAAAAGGTAAGCAGCGATCAGTGGAAGACTCTCAAAGGGAAGAGCAAGGTACTTGGCGTGAGAAGTGCTGCAGAGACATCCCAGTGCACCAATGAGGGCAACACCAGCACTCAGGATTGTAAGTCCATTTCAGTCGCAGCTTTGCAGCTGGACAGCAATGGAGCCGGGTGAAAAGCAGGAAGGAAGCGAAACAATGGATATAACCCTAGAAAGTTATTTATAGTAGAGTGACGAAAAGCATAATTTTTTTATTTTATGGTCAATTTTACATAGTGGAAAAGTTTTTAAGGTTTTCTCCAAACAATTGGAGCAATGTACAATGGCTCTAAATTGTGAGAGAGAATGTCATAATTTTTTTTACTTTGACTGAAGACTTTCAAAAGCTTTTTCTTCTCTATTGTCTATGAGGATGTTTAGGTAGATCGACATCAGCTAAATTACATTTTTCCTCCCTAAACACTGTTCATGAAGAGGGTTTCCTGTAAATAGCCTACAAAATAGCACTGTGTAAAATCGGAATAAATGTAGCTTATCTGCAAAACAGAAGACTTTTATCTCATTTAGGCAAGCACAAGCCAGAAGGTGTCTCTGGCCTCTCGCTGACACTTGTCAGTTCTCTGACATTTCATGCACAAGTTTCATTCAACAAAATTTTGCAAATAACCACCTTCAGTAAGGTGGCTGGACAGACTGTTACAGACATTGCTTTGCAGATGTAAGCAGACTGAAAACATTAAAGCAAAATATTGCAAAGAACATTAGATCAATAACGAAAATTGGTCTGTAACTTCTGGGGTTTTAAGTACTGGTATCAGTACCTGAAGTGCAATCTCATTCAGTTTCAAATAATAAATTAAGAACATTAATGCTGTGATGATCACTTCATAATTGAATGGCACATTCAATTCTTTTCAAGTCTGGTAAAAGGCAAGGAAGAACATTACTCTGACAGTATTGCCAGGGCACTGATCAAGACCATGAAAACAGTAATTATCCACTCCTGGAATAAAAATGGCAAGGCAAGAATTTGTAGTTTCAGAGATGAAATATTCTTTGAAAATACAATCCCCAAGGATGCCATAATGATCCTCTGTTTCAAGTGCCCCTTGTATTAATTGCTTACATTTTATTTAGCATTATTGCAAAATTTTTCACCTGTCTCTAGACCTGCCGACTAAAGAACATAGTTCCTCCTTTTTAAAGAACCAAACTACTTACCTTACTTTTCTTTTTCCAACAACTTGATTTTTCCTCACCACAAAATACATATTTACAAGACAATTTGAGCTATACTATTAATGTTTTTTTTGGCAGACACAGATAAGCTCAATGCTTACAATGCAAATATTTTTCCTAGAAATATGTAAAACCACTAAACATGAGATGATTTTTTTTATTACTTACACTATTAATCAACTGAAATATGTACATACCCATATATGCTGCCCAATGTATAGCTCGTCTGTCTTTCTTGTCAAATGCATTAATATTGGCCCCTCTAGACAACAATAAGCTGACCATCTGGGATAAAGAGAAAAAAGAGAAATCTTTTATTCATAATGGAAAACTTTGCTTCGACAGAGAAAACTATGGAAGAAAACAAAAATTTATGTGTTTTTAGAGGACTTAAATGTGTTGGGTTTTGAATATTCCGTAAGCTGAAAAAACTGGCTGTCACAATGAAGTGAGTGTAAGGAGCACAAAACCTGATGTCAACAAAACCACTTCTCAGTTAAATATGGCAAAGCCATGAAATCTTTCAAATCTTCAGGTTATTACCAAGGGACTACTGACTTCAAGCTTAATACATATATTTCCTCCAAATTTCAGTGACAGCATATTCCCTTATGCTCACTATTTACTGAACAGAAAAATATCATGGTTTTTCCATTCTAAATTTACCTGTTACTAATTTAACTCCACTTACCTTGACAAACTTGTTTTTGTCACAAGAAAAGTGAACACTGTAATAAACTTTCAATTAAATGATGTAACATTTAACCTTCCACAACCTTTCTGCACAGAGATGCATAAGAAAAACAAATTCAAATACAAAATAGGAGTTGAGGTTTTTTGAGGGAATCGGGGAGAAATGGTTTTAAACTCAAAAATGAAACATCAGAAATGTGATGGGCAGAATGATGAGTGGAAAACAAGTTAAGAAAATTAACTTTTACCTCAACATGTCCACTGAAGGCTGCATGATGCAATGCAGTTCTGCCTGCTCGATCAGACACATTTACATTGCTTAGGAGAGGCACCAAAGCTTCAGCACACTTCACAGCTTTGTTTGCAGCTGCTATATGTAGGGGTGTCTGCCAGTTTTTATCACGAGCATTGACATCTGCTGAATGCTTTAACAACACCTGAACAGCATCCTGAAAGCATTTACAAAAAAACCAAGCCACTTAGTAAAGATCAGAAATGACAGCCTTGGATTTAAGGACAGCACAGTGGAAAACAACTCTTTACAATTTGTTCATTTGCAAACATAATCTTTAGGACACGTTGGGATTTGTACTTTATCATAAATCCAAACTTAGCTATGTTCTCAAGGACATGAATGATTTAACCAAATCAACCATTTCCAGATCTTTAATCCAGTTCCTTAAGCCACATGTTAAATTGTTTTATCATCACAACTGATTTCCAAAGTTTAATAAACCATCCTAGGATTTCTTCCATTACTGGATTCCTTAGCCAAGGATTAGTGAAGTACTATGAACTTATAATGAATTTTCATGAATCTGCCAAGCAAAATTCTTCAACTGTCCAAGTCTGCAAATGGCAAAACTCAGATTATTAAATGTACATTTAGAGAACCACAGATAAAACAGTGCATGGTCACAAAAAGTTTCAACATACACTGTTGCAAAAATTCCTGAAAACAGTTTTAAAATATTGCACTGAATTCCATCTCTCAAAATGATTATTCATTTCCTTTTGTTGAAAGTACAAGCTGTGAAAATTTGACAAATAAGACTGTAATTCTAACAGCAAGATAAACAAATCCCATTAAAATATGCGCACACAATTGGAATGCATAAAAAAATAAACGTGTTGGCAGTATCAACACGATGATGAATATTGCATTTTGTATCAGCTGTGTGACCTTCCCACGATTCACTAATTGTTTTTGGTGACTGCCAACTCAGTCACTGAACACACAAATAATTGATTACCACTTTGAACTTAAAACATTTTACCACAGGTTGTTACTAAAGATTCTGAATTACATCGTGGTACAATAGCAAGGTACTATTCTCAGCTGTAGGCAGAAAACTAAGTTGCTATTGATCTTACTTATATTAGAATGAATCATATTTAAAATGTTGAAATTTCTTGTACTGTCAATAAAAAATAAGATAGGAACAAGCACAAAAGTGAAAGTACTGCATCACAGGCTTGTAATTTAATGAGAAATCTGAATAGGTCTTCTCTCTGAGAACCTGAAGCAGATTTAGTACTTTAAAAAATTAATTATATTTTAACTCTTTTTTAACCCAAATATTAAGAAATACCCTATCAGAAGAAGGAAATTTCACAACAGCTATTACCCCTTCTGCAGAAGGAAGCACCATAATATTAGCCTAAAAATAATGAATTTCATTTTTATGTGCATATGCATTAATGAATTTCTTGACTGAATCTACTTAGGGTTTCTTTTTTTAAAATTTGCAACATACAGCAGGCACACACAAATAAAAATGTGACTGTCTTCACATGAAGCTGCCTGAACTTGTGCAGCTGACAACTAAATCCGTAACTTCAGCTTTTTTGCATGTTTCAATGTCCTTGTTTAATTGCAGCTGTCCTTACTTCAAGAGTCCAGACGTTTTACTGAAATCATTATCAAGTTTTTTCATTACAGCTTTTCATCCAGTGCCCCAAACCCATATAGGTCTGTCAGCTGGAAAACAGTGCCTACACATATCAACCCTGTATATGAGCTTCCATGACTCACTGTGTTTATAAATAGAGAATTCTGACAAGTGTCTATCAAGCATCTGATTGGTTTACTTGTCTTGTTTGCCTTTGATTAATATTTTGCTTAAAATCTTCCATGTTTAAAAAACTATGACCATGGCTGTATTACTTGAAGTTATCATTTAAACCCAGTTCGTTTGCACCGCTCCTCAGCTTCTGCAAGCATTACTGATGTGGAGAGCTTTTATTGTTCCTCAGCTCTGAAGAATGCAGCATTTGGTGCTTTGGTCAGCTCCCAAATGAACAGCCTAAAAATATCTCAAGAACAAATAGCATTTGGGAATAAGGCGCCCTTGAAGGTTCATTTTCAAATGCTGTTTTTCTGAATAACATGATCTCTACATAACTTTGCTATTAATGCTAGTGACAAAATACTGCAATTTATCCAGGGAATTCAAAAGCAAAAACTGAAACAAGGCTTGTTTAGATAGCTCATGGATCAAACACTTCAAGTTCAATGCTTGTCAAAACTAAAATATTCAATTCTATCTTCCAAAACAAAAATTTACTAATAAAAAGCCTTTATTTGAGACATACTGAAATGAGCATCAATTTGATTCAGGATCTCAAAGGAGATAGTTTTGCATAAACTCTTCCACATACCAAGCTCAGCAATTCTCCGTTTGTTTTGATCTTCTACAGGCATTTAAATTTTTTATTAGGACAACCACCACAGAGAAACAATAACCAAGTAATTTCTTGCATTAATATATTCTCACAACTGTATAACAGGTAGACTTCAAGAAACAGTCTACATTCCACTTAAAATTTTTAAAGTGATATTCAATACTATTAATTAATCACTTTTAAAAAAAAGGCACTGGCAGGTTTAATAGAACCATTTATTTCTTCAATGCCTGAACACACACACATGAGCATGTAAAAAAAATGAAGAAATGCAAAGACTATGCTGTAAAAGTTGTTCTAAATCTGAATTCATCTGCATTTCCCTCATGCTGAACCATTCTGGTTACCTTAGGAGAAGTAAACTGGACTTGAGAACACTACGGACAGAGTCCTCTGCCAGGAAAGTCACAGAGAGCAAAGCTGAGAACTTAAAGTTTACAGTTTTCCTCCTTTCTTACTGCTCAAGCAAGAGATATACATATATACGTACCCTCAAAAGGCCAAACAAACCGTTGCAAAACTGCAATTCCAAACATTTGGAGGAGTTTCACTTTTTAAAAAACGAACAACGGACAGAAGGCAATTTGAGATGTCTAATTTTAACACAAAGCAGTCAAAAAGAGCAACATACCTCACTACAAGATGCTACAGCTCTGTGTAAAGGAGTCAACCATTTGCTGTCTTTGGCATTAACTCTAGCTCCTGTAACAAAAAATAAAAATAACAGAAATTTAAAATATATTTATAGAATGACTGAAGTATTTTCAAGAACAGAGATAGAACTATTGGAAGTTACTTATTCTAGGCATTTCTTTGCATTTTTCATGACAAAAATGAAAATAAATCTTTTCCCCAGCTGAAGTCAACCCTTTGAGGAAATTCTTTTAACACTGTGCCAATAATACTCTTCCACATCAAAATATACTCATACTTTTACACTAGGTCATCCTCTATAATCTTTTGCCCTTCCAAAGCCACATAAAAGGCTGCTGTGTAAGAAAGACAAACTCCTTGCCTTCAAACAGCAATAAAAATCTCATCGTTTCCCACTACAGTTGAAATTCTCCATTAAAATATAGAAAGAGGTAACATTTACTCCCCACGCCTCCAGCTTCCTTGTGGTTGCCATGTCTGATGGACAGGTATATAGAACGAGGATGATTCTTCTACTGGGACTTACTTTGGGAACAAATCTTCACTACTCCAGCAGGTCACCTAGCCCACCCCAGGACCTCCTGGTCCTCCCTCCATGAGAGAGATTAACAGCCACACCTCTCTACATCTGAAAGCACACTCAAGGAACAGCTGTCCCTGTCCCCAGGAAAAAAAGCTGCACAAATATCTCTAAGGGACACAAGCCTGGGTTTGGATTTTAATTTTTTTCTTAATAATAAAAGGAAAGAAGGGTTTGGGAACTTCTTTCCCCTGAAGAAAGCAGCTGAATTGCATTTTAACTTCCAGTGAACTCCAACAAACAAGAAAACTTAATGATTAAGGTAAATAATTTAATTTCTTACTGATACACACACAAACGGTGTAGGGTATTTATACCCTGATTGGAAATTTATCCATCTTTATTTTGAAACTTCTGAGATTTTACAGGAATAGCTTAGAAAAAATCTTACATTTTTGAAATAAATAGTTTGGAAATACTGTTGGAAAGAATCACACAGTAACATTAATGCTACATGACCAGAGCTGATTAACTTCTCAGGCTGGACATAATACTGGTATGTCAGAACCAATTGCAGTTTTTTCTATGCCCAGAACAGAAAAGGATAGAAGGCCAGTAAGACACAAGATGCCAAACAGGCTGCTGGTCAAATCAGGATATTCAACTGAGAGACAGGGTATTTTGATCCAAGACCTGCATCTTTTGTTATCTAAATTTCAGAATACAATGTCATCCTATTTTCCTAAATGCAAAAGATTTTGAAAAATAAGGCTAATAAATAGGGAAGAAAGTCCAAGTCCATTTGAAGAAAACTCCCACAATCTAACAAAAGTTTAGGAGATACCACAAGTATCTGTTTTTGTCAAACATCCTAAGGACCCAGTGGTGCACTGCACATCGTGTGCCAGAGCGTACTGTACTACATCAAGTCTTGCATAGAACTCAAGCAAAGAAAGAATTTGAGTGTTCTAAAGGTCACTAGAAATGCCTTAGGATTTTTGGCAATCCTTCCCAAAAGACAGTAAGTGATGAATGACATCACAAATATAATGAAGTAATGATTGGTAAGTGAGAATGTAATCAATATATTTCAAAAGTATCTGTAATTCTTGATTATACTCCAGGTAATTGTTGGCCACATCTTGTTTTTAGCAGATGAGACAAAAACAAGTGCCAAAGTCATACTCCAAGCTCCACCTGACTTCACATCTAGCCAACGACCAAGGAATAAAGACTTTCATAGTCTGATTTCTATCTCTAACTTTAGGATACAAATGTCTTTAAAGCATTTGAAAGAACTTGAGTGAGTTATTAAGTCATAAATTACCATCCTGATTTTCCTGAGGAAAATGCATTTGCAAGACATGGGGTCAGGTCAGATCCATCCAGGTAATGAAGTCCAAGACAGGAAAAGCAATGTACCCATCAGAAGAGGAGAAATGCACGTTTCCACTCCAAAAAAGCAGCAGTTACTTAAGCTCTAGCTCTAAGTGAAAATGTGCTTAGAGTTCACGCAGTGTTTATGTGTTCAGATTTTACTGACATTTTTGGTACTTCTAACACACAGCCTAAAAACTACACCAGAAGAGAGATGAAATAAATACAAAAAGATACTGGACAAAAGGTTTTCACAATGATAAATTCATCACAGTTGCTAAGACTAAAAGAAAAGAATATGCGAAAGTAAGAAAGAAAATCAGCATTAGCCAGAGAAATGTCTAAGGAAATTTGAAGTGATATCTAAAAGTAATATGGTCCTCTCAAAAGAACAAACAACAACATAGCAATCAATATCTGCCCCCCGTTCCATAAGTAGTCTTCCAGCCAAAGAAACAAGGAAGCACATTAAAACAGTGTAATATATAGATACTAAAATTAGTTAACTTTTCAAATACACAAAATTTGTACATTCTCTGACATAGGAAAAAACAAAGTTGACTTTTGATAACAAATCTGAATTTCTGATGGACTTATTTAAGAAAGAACCACCAAGCTTGTTTTTTCATTCCACAACAAAAACTATTAAAGAAGTTGCAAAATTGTTATACTGAAAGTTTTTTTAAACAATAATCAGAATAAATGTACTAACAAAAACCACATATGCATTATTAATGTGGGAATTGGGATATCTACAGCTTTAGATACATGAAGCAAAATAACATTTTTAAATTAATAGAGATATTTTGCCCTTAAAATTCTCCAAGAAGTCATTGTTGCCAAGAATCATTTAAATTTCATAAAGAAGCTTCTCCAAACAGCCTTGTATCTGAGGACATAACCCTCCTCTAGGCTGTTCTTTACTGCCTAGCACACGATTCGGGGAAAATGTCACTGTTCCTCCCTGACCCTGCACAGGCTCCCTCAAACTTCTCACAGTCCTACCATGCAGCAGTCAGGGAGTTTACAGCCTTGACCATCTGAGGTAAAGCTCTACTCCAGACAACCGCAAATAAATATATTATTTATATATGTTATAAAAATATATTACACCTCTACTGAATAACTTTTGCTTTAAGATATTGCTTCACAGTTTGCTTAAAGACAGTCTGAACACGTGTATGTGTATAACCTACTGCACAGCACTGCCAATGTAACATTATCCCTGTGAAGCTCAACCTGCTGACATGTTAACCAGGGCATTTCTCACATTTCAAATGCCAGCTACGAGTAGTTTGCTCTTTCAAAGCACACTACAGTGTATCTTAATCCCCAGTGTGCAAAACCGAAAAAAACAAAACAAAAAACAACACAAACCAACCGCTGTTCTCCCCTCTCCCTGCCTCTGTCCCTTGGGTCTTCCAGACTTCAAGGGCCTGGTCTTAACACATTTATTAAAACTTCTCATTTGTTTACTGCAAAATTTCTTCTATTTCAATTCTTTTAATGCCATAGAGTTTGCAGGGAAAGGGTTAGGGGGCTTGTCAGAGAGAGCAATCACAATGCTGGAGCACAAATATCCAACTTGAACTTAAGAACCAATCATGCAAATGACCCTCCCCTAAAACAGCACCTTCCAAACAAAGGAAATTATTCTTCCATGTTGGTGCACTAAGCCAAAACATTAGACAAGACCATCCCTTTCACCACTAATTTTACTAGTACAGCCCAAAAAGTTTACACATCTAGGCAAATATAAAAGCAGGACTTTTGCTCTGCAAAAAGGGTGTAAGGGGGAGGAAATGAGAGAGAAGTATTACATAATTTTCTTCCCTTGTCCCTGAATCTTACGTTTCACCTTGCCAAGTTGTACTCACAGGACTGACAATTAGAAAAACATGTTTTATTTAATAAATAAAGAGCAGAAGCTACTGAAAAACTCTGTGATGCTTACTTCTAACAAATTTATGTTTCAAGAGACACATTTTCCAATTGAATACGTGCACTGATTTACAGAATGATCCTGGAGGGTTTAATTCTACCAGTCCATGTGTGGCAATTGCACATTTAAGTGTGCTATTAGCCACCAATTCTTGGACATATGTTTCTCCATACTTCTTGGTGTCCATGTCCTTACATTCCAGTAAGAGCTAGCATCTCAACGATCTCTTAGAAAGACAGACAAGGAACGACTGGGCAGGAAATGCTGCAAGGAGCAACCATGCATCTCTTCCTTCACCCATAAACTGCCACACAACTCTTACACTGCCCTGTCTCACAGCACCTCTGTGCTCCTCTCACAAAAACTTTAGCTGTGACTCTCCTCCCCAGCTCCTCGGCACCAGAACTCTTCCTATTTGGAAATGTCCTCAGAAGACGAATGAATGCAGTGGCTGAATTACTTATGCGTCACTAGTTGGAAACAGATTAAGAAATACAACAGAACTGACAAGACATTTTCATTCCTTGCTCACAGTACTGACTTAAGTACTCAATTGCCTTCCACTGTTCTGTTTGCAGTCTGTATTTTTAGACTCTCAAGGATGGTATTTTCCTTTGTTATTGTACAAGATGTGCTAGTGACTGAGCAATATCATAACATAAGCAAAGAAAGCAAAAGTGTTTTCATTCAATTATGCAATACAGACACCCAGTGTTTGGTATTTGAAGCTCTGAAATGTCTATTTAGGAATAAAAGATGTAAATAAGATCTTTATAGAGTGCATTTTAGAAAGTAAAAAACTTTGTCTTAAAAACTAGTATACTGTAATAATTTTAGGAATTATCTTTGGAGAAATTAGGAAGATCTCAGGTATAAATCCCTGAGAGTAACCACTAGTCCCACTGTCATTAGATTCTATTTAATTATTTTCCTAACAGCTAGTAATAGGTTCAGAAGTTCTTCCTTTTGAATGATCCATATTTTTATCTAGAGACGATGACCTTGGAAGCACTTAAACTGGCAAGCAGAAATTCTCAGATTATACTGAGGAATAAACAGATAGAGAAGAAAACTTTTCCTTAGATAGAAAAATATGTGAACAGTCAAGAGGAGATACAGAAATTTTTAAAGTAAAAAAAGATTTCAGATATGGATTGGAATAATCAGTAAAAGAAATTGAGTGTAACTTCCGACTGAAAAGTTGGATACTTGGAAAATCATTGCTGCAAAAATAATGAGTAAGACCTTATGGAGAGAAAGCTTCTTGCTATTTAAAAGCTAAATGCATTGCAGAAGATCTATAGAATGGTGAAAAAATCCAAGACGAACAGGTCTGGAATCTTTTGTCCAGACAAAATGATACTTAAAGAACAGGTTTTATTTTTGTCCCTTAAGAAACAAACAAACAAAACCAGTCCCAAACCCCAAAACAACCCCACAAAACAAAAACACATGGAGACACGCTGGCCAGAAAAGGGAGGAACACCACAATCAAATCGAAGCCATCCTTCCAGGACTTTACTGATTTGTCAGTATAAGTCAATTACCTTTCAGAATTTCAGTTTCTGTCATATCTCAGCCACCACCCCCCTTGAGCTTCAGTGAGCAACACGAAGTTCTCTGACTCAAGCTACTGAACACTTCCGTCTTCTCCTGAGTCAGCTTAATTTTCTCTCTCAAAGAATATCAGAGCTACTTTCTTCACAGCAACTGACTTTTACTGCTGCCAGGGGCAAGTTAGGCCAGCTTGAAAAAGAAAAACATCAGCCAAAATCGCTGTCAAAAGAAGAGGAAGCAGTCGAAAGATACAGTCAGTGTCAAAGGGGCCCCTGTGAAACGCCCTCAGTGTGTGGGTACATCTGCAATCCAAACAAAGGGAGCTTCATTTGGCTGGGACCGAGGCAGCAATAGCCTTTCAACAGCTGAGCTGCGTGACTGTCATTGCCTGGATTTCTAATACTCGCAGAGATTCATAAGTTGATGAAAGAAACACAGGTAGAGTGGTGTAACACTGAAGGGTCTCTACAATGTTCCAAAATCTATTATTACTATAATGGTAGTTTTCCAGCATCAGCATGATTCTTACATTTTCCAGCTGATCCAGAGGAAACAAAAACTTGTGGGCTGCCAAACCTTAATGAGATTGAGTTTGACCACGCTCACGTAACACTGAGCTTCGTGCAGAGAAAACACTGGGTTAAGCAAAAGGCAATGTATTGTGTTAGTATTTAAGTATCAATGCAATATAGTAACTAAATCTATTCAGAAGAAAACAACCCACAATTCGAATGTTGATTTTTTTGAATTACATTGATTTGAGTGAAAGCAGTAATCATCTGCATGGTATTTTTAGAAAATAAGTGGAAAAAGTTAGTAATCAAAAGAATACATTCTGTGATCACATTAGTTTGTTCTGCTTTTCGCGTGACACTTCCTAGCACAGTAGATTCTTATGGTACTAAAAATGATAGGACAACTGGAAAGAATGATTTTTTTACAAAGCAAGAAGCCTCTCCAGAACAGTTCATATGCAGGACTTAAAGAAACGTCTGATTTTTTTAATCTAGACTTCTTGGAAAGAACAAAAAGCTGGATATTCAGTTAATTAAGACTTTATTATACTTTCCAGTAGTTTGCCATTGTTTACACTCTTAAAGTCAGTGCAATTATGCAAGTAGACAGATGTAGTTGTGCACCAGGATGCAGAGCTGTACAAATGTCATAAAAATACAACTGTGATGAGTCTTACTACTCTTCCCAGAGAAATACAAAAAGGAAAATGCTTCTAAAATTATGATTCTCAAGTGACTAAAATATAAACGTCTGTTCTCTCCTTCTGGATGCTATAACAATCTTCTTGCCTCCTCTTTATTTACTGGTCACCTCCCTACACAACAAATCTAGGAATGCTAATTGCTTATCAAGCTACAATCCAACAGTGAGAAATGATTTGAAAATTTAGACTTCCACAGACCACAGTGGTATGAAAAATTTATTGGTAAGACATTCACATCCTCAGGGGACAAATTTATTAGTGTTCAGTGTCTCAAAATAAAAACCAAAAGGCAATCTAAATGTCCAGGCCTGAATCGGAGTCACTAAAGCAATTTTCTTTGATGTTTAAAGCCTGCATCCAAACCATCACCTTCAGATCCCTTGTCCAGGTGAAAGACAATAGGAAACATCACAGAGCAACCTTCAGATTTAGTGGGAAAATATCTCAAGAATTCAACAACTAAGTAAGAATGCTCTTAAGACTGAAAACTTACTCCAAAAAGGTCTGCAAAAAGGCTGAACCAGTTATATCTTCAGGATGTGCAATATGGGTTACTTAGGTCTGTAGCAAAGTAATATAAAGACATTGAGACTGCAATATATGATCCACAATACATATTTGAAAGCAATGTGGATCCCTTGGAGCAGGATGAAAAAGACATTCCAATCAAATTTTAAAAACCTATGTGTAAGTCATCTATAATAAGACTTTAAGAACAGAGAATAATCAGAAAGAATCAAGTAAGAGCCAGTGAATAGTGGAAAGACTAATACTGACTTCAGTAATTTTGAGGCCTAGTTTGAAGAAAGAATAAAAACATCAAAGCAAACTGTCTTTGTAGAAAATAGTTTGCACAGCAGGAAAACTGTAAAGTGGTTCCTAGTAACATTCCAGCAAAGCTATGTTAGAGGACATTACAAGTTGCAAAGACAAGCTTTCACAAGGCGGGAAATGCTAGGATGAAAGTAGTCTACACTTAATTCAATCCCTTGTGCAGGTATGTTACAATAGGTCAGTTACAATTTTTACATGCAAATTTACTGCACAGAGGAGATGGTTGCACAGAAAGGCTATTTATTCAACAAACCACTTTCCTCAATTTTAAAAAAGACGTCTTGCAACATGACAAACAGTTTCCAAGCCTTGCTGTGGTAACAGATGTTCTTTATCTGCTCCCTAATGCTCATCTATTACGACAAAATGTAACATTATACATCTGTCTCGAAGGAGGGATTTGATTTCCAGCTGAAACACAACAGATGAATTCTCCTTATCTTTATGAAATGGAGAGGATAAATACACTTAACCTCTGTTCCCCACCTTTCAATTAAGAGAGCTAAAAGACAAATCATAACTTGTGCATTTTGAGATACCTAGACCTGATTTCTCTGAGAAGCAGCTGGCTCAGCACTTCAGATACAGCTGAGTGCTCACACGTCACCAACCACAAAGATTTCAAATTCAGCATTCAGAAATGAGGAAGGCTAAATTGGTGACTACTTTTTAAATATTTAAGTTTAAGAGGCTTGCCTAAAACTGCTGCTTGCAGGCAGGTAATATACAGATTTGTGCCTAAATACAGCATAGCCTTGCAAACTAAACAGCCTGAACACTCACACATCACTTTCATCCTGCAACTGATGCCCCTCTTCACTCACTCACAAACGTGTCAACAACTCACACCTACCTGTGCATCCCTCACCGTACCACCCCTGTTCACTCCCAGTGCAGCCTCTCCCTGGGACTTTCAGCAGGCTGTGCCTCTCCAGCAAGGCACAACATGGTACTAAGTCCACAGCACAGCACATGAACACAGCAAGCTTGGACTGACATTGCCACAGCTTTCAAAGCTTTCGATTTGCAACCATCTCATGCATTGTTTTGTTGTAAGCAAATCTAGATTTGCCTAAAATAAATGTTATCTGGGACATATTAGTGCCTCATATCCTCCCTGAACATTCTGCAGACACTGAAGCACCCACAACCTCTCCGCCATGCAACTGCTCAACTCTGGACTATTCATACAGCCCTAATTCTTACTTCCCTTCTTTGTTCTCCATTTTTCCTTACGTTTAACCCCAGGCTATGTGTCCAAATAGCAGGACTAATAGTTCTTCTCCTACTGCTGCCCCTCAGTCAGGATCTTGTTTTGTTCCCATCTGAACTAGAATTTCCCTCCTTTCATAAGCCCTTTGCCCGAGAGAGGGGTATTTAGTTCCATCACGGTTCTGGTAAACAGACTGTGTTCATCTAAACCAGACAGGAGATCTCTCAGAAGTAGCTGACTACAACTCTGCAAAGTTTGTAACATTGTTAGTTGTTGAAAGGGGTCACCACACATTTTCAAGAGTCACTGGAACTTGCCTTTCTTCTTGACAGGGAAAAACAGCACCTTTTTAGATTTTCAAACCTTGCACCATTTCAAAAGTGAACTTTTCTGGACAAAATGTCACTATAGAGTATGCCCATAAGATAGACATATTAATTAATATCACATCACGCATATTTATTATATGTATGTGTAATTACATGGAGAGAGCACAAATAATATATATAAGGAAAGTATTGTGTCATACTAAAATTATACCAAATTAAATTATGCCTAGCAATTTCAGTTGAAGGTCTGGAAGCGTCTCCTATAATCCTACAAGTGGCATTTCCTTAAAGCAGAATTTGCTAGAAAGGGTTGATGGGGGAGTGGTGGTGGAAGTAGCCAGCTTTGCACAGGTAAGGCGTGCAATTAAACAGACTGAAGATTAAAGTAGTTCTGTGGGACTGCGACAAGTTTTCATCTTTCTATGTAAGCTTGAAGCTCTGTATTATGAATTCAGCCTCAAGCTACTTGATGGGTAGGTCTGTCCAAGATCAAAGACAGTCACTTCAGTCCTTCAGTCATGAAGTTCTTCAGGTTTTTGGTTTAGTTCCTTGGTTTTCTACTCTTTTTGTAAAAAAACCAAAACCCAAAGTATACTGTTTTACAGAACTTGGAATTTTTCTTGGTACAAATAAGTAGGGAAAAAAGACGAGATTTTAACATTTTCAGCTGGTCCTAATTATATTCTGTGCATTTAAGCCAACAGGCAAAGATACTTAATATAATACAACCAATTCTGGATGGCATCTTCAAATGTAATTGCTTTTCTGAAGGGCATTTCAAAATGAAAGCAATGCTGCTAACATCTACTTGTAACATACACACTATTCTTTAAACTAGTGTTCAACTATTGAAAGCTGATCAAGGTACAAATAAAAATAACTATAACCTAGACAGCTTTCTACAAAGAAATATTTTAGAGTAGAACTACAGAACTACACAGTATTGTAACATTAGTAAGTCTGGAAACCAAAATTTCAGTACAAGCATCTTTAATTTCTACTACATTAAGTATCTCAATAAGAGCTACACAGACTAAGATGTACATAAATACTTCTTTGGATGTGCATAGAGTTATTTGTTTTCCATTAACAGGAACAGAACATACCAGATAAAATAAGTAGTTCAATAATTTCTGCATCTCCCAGATAGGCAGCAGCATGTAAAGGGGTCCTTTTCTCATTATCCTGTGGTAAGAGGGGGGAAAAAAGGTTTTATTTAAAATAAAAAAAATTAAGGTTTAGCATTTTGTATGTTATGAAAAAATACTGCATAAAAGTTCATCTTCCAAATATTGTACATGTTATATTTTAAAAAAACATAATTACTCTAAAGACATCCGTCACATTTACTAAGACAAGCATGCTTCTCCCTAAGGAGCTCTTAACACCTACATAGTCAACCACTGTTTTCCTGACACACACAGGATGCTCATCACATCTTTAGAGTAACCCACCAGTTATAAATCACCATTCACTTATCTCCAGAGACAAGAATTTGAGTCTGTCCTAAACAGTTAAAAACAGTGTGTTGTTCTCATATGCAACAATTAGTGAGAAACATTTTCTTTGTGAAGTTCAAAGCAATTTCAGAAGCTAGTATTTTAACAGAAAATAGAAAAGAAGCTACAGTGTGTAAGGGCAAAAATAGTGGAATCCAATTTTAACTCTTTTGTTTATTGTAAATAAGCAAAGAGAAGACAGAGGTGAAATTTATTTTGCAAAAAACCCACTCTGCAAGTAACACACAGTACTTTTAATTAGTCCAAGCTGATCTGAGGTCCTTCTGAAGGTACAAGTAAGAGATCTTATTTAACCATGCACAATATATACCAATGAAGATTCTCTTTTGAAAGATTAACTCAAAATATCTCTTAACTCTTTTGTGATCAGTGTCAATTTCCCCGCACCAGTTTATAGCTAATCAGAAAAATATGATCACATCACAGTGAGTGATAAAAATGAACAAGAAATAACCAGTTTTCTCTCTGAGAGAAGGCTGGTGAGAAATCAGAAAAGCGACAGATAATCAGTCAGCATCCTGGTTCTGGCCTAAGCTCTGCCTGGATATCTAGATCCTTTTAGTAAAAGTTTCAAATACACTGGGGGTGAAGGATCAAGACTATATGCAGCAAGAAATTTTAAGTGGCAAGACATTTCTATTAGTTCCACTGGTGTGTCATGACTATCATAAAATTAACACACATTTTTTCTTGACATTTTATTGTGAAAAGCATTCTTCTCCCTTGCTAGAATAACCTTATTTAGTGAATCTCGACTCGAGAGCTAGCATCACGTAAGAATAAAATCAGAGTTCATGTCAGGAAAGATCTTATAGCAGAACCGGAGCTGAGACCCAAGAAGTTCTTCTGAAACATAGAAGACAACTTCAGAATTCAGAACATTCAAACCACCCCCTCTAAGAAAACATCACCACACATACAACCCCTTGCCCCAAACAACCTACTCTCTGCCTAGTCTCTGCTCAGAAAAACTCAAAGCTACACAGTTCACCGTATTAGCAGTGTTTCCTAACAAAACTTTCTGAATCACACACAAGAAATTCCAAATTGAGCAGTGCAAACCTGACACTGATGTACCCTAAGGAATCAATGCTACACTTATCACTAACACCACATAGTACCTCACCAATTTCTTGCCAGGATGTCTCAAATGCAGCTTACACATCTAGGATAAAAAAAGACAGGCCCCTGGCACCAAGGACTTGCTGTCTTGAAAAAAAAACTTTAAAAAAAAGGAGAAAAACCAAACATCACCTCCCCAAAAAACAAACAAACAAACAAAAAAAATACTACCAAAATAAAATAAGGAAAGGAAAAAGAAAAGCAATACAAATATTAAACTTGCTTCTTCAGCTGAAAGACAGTAAAGATCAGCCATCAATGAAAATCTGTTTTCGTTCCTCCAGTATGGAGATCAGAGCTCCTATAGGTAGCTAGCATTGAAGCCTTTTTGATAATGCTAAAGAGCCTATAAACTAGAGATCAAGAAACACATAAGAATGAGTATGATAGTATACTGTCTGCAGTTTCATCACA
This sequence comes from Callaeas wilsoni, assembly GCA_013398955.1. Lineage (NCBI taxonomy): Eukaryota > Metazoa > Chordata > Aves > Passeriformes > Callaeidae > Callaeas > Callaeas wilsoni. Next base: position 67,009 of record VWPU01016568.1, on the reverse strand, counting down.
GAGTTAGAGAAAATAAGATGGGCCATGAGCACATTCTTCTATAGAAACAGCATTTACACAGGAACATGAGAAAAACTGCATTCCCCACTGAAAGGGCAAAACTCATTAATATAAAAATGCTCATCACACTTGTGTTGTTGGTGTCTTTGTTTTGTTTTGGGGTTTTTTTTAACATCTCAGTGACAGAAGTCATACCAGTACCCAATGTGACAGAACGAATCAGAACTCTTCCAATAAAAGGGTAGACAGAAGGGAGGTGTTTACCTAGAAATACACTAATTGCCAAGCCACAGATACATTTTCCTGACACATTCATGGTCCAAACTTCTGACAAATTTCAGACATACCTCTCCAAAAAATCCAACCTCTATTAATGAAAACGCATCCTGTAACCACCAAGATGCAAACATAAAAGCAGCTTAAACACAACCAACATTTCCACTCCTCCACTCCTGTTTCCAAGCTGTGAGTTTCCAGGCATGCAGATATTTCACTTTTGCTGCTCTTAAGCTGACAAATTGAAAATACTCAAAGTGCAACTCCCAGTTCTGCAGCAGGGAGTACAAACTGGGAGCACAGGTATGCAGGAAGTTGGAGATGTCCTTGCTCTCTGCAGCACCAGTGCAGCACTGCTGGGACACTCAGGGCTTGTCACTTTCTGGGTCAACTCCAGTGATTGGAATTTCAAGAATCCCAAGCCCGAGGGTATCTACTGACCACAAATATTCCACATGCTGAGGGTGCTTTGACAGAAGCCTTTCTTTTCCCTCTAGTTTCACAGCTGGCATTTTTTTGATGCTTCCAAACATTTTTTTAAAAAAAAATTTAATGTCTCTGTGCGAAAGTTTTTTGTTCAGTATTTAAAAACCTGGTCTTCAGAACTTGTTAAAAAAAGCAGAAATGCTGCATTCAGCAACCTCTCATGAAGAAGTTTTTACTTCCACTAAAGGAAAATTCTCATTTTGCTCCATCTGAAGACTTACATTTAAGTAATGAATTTTAATAGATGAAAACTGGATAAAATTGAAGAGAATTCCGTATTTTAAATGCTACTGAAGTACTGCTGAACAGATCAAAGACTTTTTATTTAAAAAGTAATCATTTGATGAACAAATTTCATCTGCAAATACAAACTACTGTGTATAAAGGACTACATTAAATAACACTAAGAAAGCTTTCAGCTTTAAAAAGGAACTTTGGAAGCCAACATCTTGCAGCATTGGTATTATCAAACTAATATAAATACTGGTCCTAATATTCTTCCTTTAATTTCATAAACTTAAACAACACTAAAAGAAAAATTTCACTAGAGAAGAGATTTTGTACATAATAGTCACTGTTATACAGAATGTAAAATCTAACAGTGTTCGTACTGTTTAACTCCAAGTATTGCAGTGTTGCAGCAGTATTTGACAACACAGAAAAGCAGGTGTTGTGGCACCTTTGTTTTCCAATTCAAAAATGTGCATGTCAAATGGGACTATTACAACACTTAATCAGCTGTAATGATAGTAAGGACACAGATCACACTGATTGTATTAAGCGGGTTTTACATAGTTGAAAGAGAACTTTCAACTTTTTAAAACTTGTTGTTTTCACTGGAAACAACAAAGAAATTTATATTCCCAATAAGAAACTCCCCAGTTTAATTTCAGATATTGGTCAGTACCATCACTAAACTAAAAAGCAATAAAAGGGCTCAGCTCTTAAGCAATCAGTTTTCAGAATTATAGTTCTGCGTCACAAAAGCCCCAGCATCGTATCTATATGTGCCTTTGGGTTGCATTACATGAAGAATATATAATCCTGCCATCCCCAGTACTTCCATTTATCAAGTTTCACAAGCATTTCATCTACACAAGAGTTTGCGTAAGATGGCAACATGAGAAATGCATAGGAGAAGGCCTTACGACCCTGCTAAAACCAAATTTGGAATAAAGTGACATGGATAGCGGCACTGTGAGCTTCTTCATAAACTCTCCTAACCTAGAACAATGGTAATGCCACCTTTGTTTCTTCTGACCTAAATCAGAAGCTTTAATTGCTTCATTGTTTATTTCATGGATCAAAATGGACAAATTTTGGACATTCTACAATGGACAAATCTATGCTAATTTAAAGACACAGGTTTCAAACCTACCCTTTTTCAAAGTATCCTTTGAGTAAGTATCCTTTGACATATAACAATTTATTCCTGGTTTGGATTCTATCTCAGTAATTGATTTAGAGTAACCACATACAACTGCAGACAGTTTTAAGGAGCTAGATGCCTTAAAGAGAGATCTCTTACCCCATGCATATCCAGTAAGACTGCCATACCCAGTCTATGACTTCACCAAGAGTATATTAGAATATATGTTCAATTTGCCCTTCAAATAGTTCAACATCTACTGATGTGGAATTTTTGAATTAAAGTATTTTTTGAAATGCCTGAATGCAACTTCCCCTTCATAAAAAAACTCCTCTTTAGCTATCTGCTATTCAAAACCAATTTTTGCAATAGCACTTTAATATACTCTCATTATTTCGTGATCACACTTACAAAATATTATTTAATAGGTGTTTTGTGCTGTATGACTTGTCATCTGCTTCTAGTACCATCTGTTCCTGGTAGAAATCAACCCTAAATACACAATCACAAATCTTGAACAGGTTTCAATTCCAACATACCCTGCAGTAGCTTTAACAAACATTCCTTTTAAGTGAAACTGGGTTTAAATATAACTCTTAGAGTATTTTTCAGTTAGTTTAGAGAGACAGGACTTTTAAACCAGGATGATGTATAACTCCTGAGTTCATGGAAAATGTGTAAGAAATTATTACAAAGTATTTCCAATTCTTTGATAGTGTCCAGTACCACAGAGGTCTCTTCCAGTGTGAAGTTCCAGTGCTACTCTTGGGAGTCATTAGAACAACAAATTTTAGTTACAAATTTTGCTACAGTTTTTAGAATAATCATTTCCTCAGGTGGAATAACAGTCTACTCTAACTAGATTTTTTTGTTCCCATATAAAAAAAGAACACATTTAAATATTTGGCCTTTACATTCCAACTTTAAACTTCTTACAAGTTTACTTTAGGTACTTGATTCCAGAAATGAGGACTAACTCTTCGGAAGTATGTTCAATCACAACAGTGTCTTAAGAATGCATAGCTAGCATTTGAAAATTAGTGAACTTAAACTAGTAGACTTTCAAGACTTGTAAATATGTGAGAAATTAATACTGTATCCCTACCCTACCTTCACTGTAATTCATTTGCTATTTCTTTGGATTTTTTCTTGTATTTTTAAGTCAATTTTCAAAACTTTGCTTTGTCAAAAATTAACAAATTTCTAACTAATTTTGTTTGACATAATTTTTGGAAGCAGACCTCTATTTTCTCACCATATTTCAAAATTAAGATGCATATCCAATATAGAGAGCAATGTTACACTAATGATCTCCTGCATGTTTAAAATATGAAGAAAGCATGACAGTAACCACAAAAATAATAGTCACGGTTCTATGTATGAACACTTGTACTGCATTTGAAAGAAACAGTTTTGAAAGCCCAGTATTAAACTGTAACTAGTAAGACCTTATCACTTCTCATTACATTTCAGGACATATCCTCTTCATGCCACCTATTAGGAGGGCAGAGCAAATCTTGACCTCCAAACAATCACAAAAAGCCAGGGAGGAATCTTTGCCCTCTTGCTCATTAAGACAGAGTGACCACTGACTCGAGAGACCTTATCTTGTAGGAGAAAAGAAGCGGTTTTAGCAACAAGGGTCATGTCAGCTGTAGTCTGCCAAACCCCACCGCTGTTTCTAGTTAAGATCTTCAGTACCAGTTTAATAGTGCATGCTCTTTACTTGTTTCTAGCTGATAATAATATTAATGACAATAGTAACAACAACAATAGTAAAAACTGTCACACCCTACATTAAACCACAAAATCATTTACTCATGACCATCACTTGCGGCACTGTGAGTTTGTGGAGGCCTAAAAAAAACTGGACGGCAGCTGTAGGTTACAATTAAAAACAAAAGGTAAGTCAGAAGAGAAAGTAGCCTGGAAAAATGTCACCAGAGCATCATTTTATGACAAAGCAAGAGTTTACCTGAACATAAGTCATTCTAAACACTTGTGTTCCTTGAAAGCACAAGCTCACAATTTTCTAAATTGCCACAAGGAACAAAAATAAAAAATAAAATCCTGTAAAAAGATAATTTTTAGTAGATCTACACAGACCCACAAAACAATCATGAAGCACCACACTAGTAGCATGTTAGATGAAACGACTACTAGCTATATAATTGCAAAGGAGACACTAACTTTCCACTCCAAAATCTGATCTTCCAAATATCAAAATCAAACAGCAACTGCAAATAGTCAGATTTTGCATATGAGCATATTTCAGAAACAAGACAGAAGTTTAATTTGAGTCTGGGTGAATGGGATGAGCAAAAGGGGGAAACCCACACTGAGTGGCATTAAAAACTACAGCAATGAAAAAGTCTGATCTAGTCGGATTTCATTACTTACGGCAGTCATAACTGGCTAAGAAATTTGGCTATAAAAACTATCAAGTTATATTCACATTTCCACCATGAGAAATGAATGAGTAAGAGCAACACAGTGAACCTTGGTCAGGAAATCCTCTTCTCCTGGACAATGAGTTGTCTGTCATGGTGAAAACTTCAGGGAGAAAAAAGTATCACTTATGCCAAACTGGAGTTTTAGAGTCTATAAATAGAATGACCAACTGACCAACTATAATGCATTTCACAACCAAACAACTGCCCTTTCCTCTTCTGACTATAGGAACATCCTAGGCAATGAAGTTTCTTTCTTAACATGAAACCAGGGGAATATTTAAAGTTTTACAGAAAAAAGGTCAAACATTTGAGTTTTACCTTTATCTAGAGGAGAGCAGAATGACACTGTTTCCACACCATTCCACATTGCATACACACAAATGAGAATCCTCACCAAGAAGGAGGCAGGGAGGAACTCGCATTGCATGGCTTTGCTGGCTGGATATACTTTGCAGTTCCAAAAGCACTCTCGTTTAGTATGTTGCCTCTGGGCATTTTTAAAATGGAATTTTTGTGACTAAATTTAAAGCTCAAGTTCACAGAACAGCACTAAAACCCCGAGAAAATAATTTACTTCCCATTCAGCTAATGATTCTAGTCAAATAATAAACCTAAAACTGATACAAATCTCTATCCTTACTGACCCACTGCATACAATTCATATATAACATAAAAACTTATAAGCAAAAAGCACATTGAAGGCTTGGTTGATTTCTAAAATGCTTGAACACTAAAAGAAATCTGGTGGGAATAATTTAAAATTAAGTTTGCACAGAAAAAAACATCATTTTATATATATATGTATATATATGACAATGACATATTGTATTGGAACATTCACTTACATTCAACAATTTCTTTTTAAAAATTCCTTTTTAGAAATAAGTAAGATAGCTCATTTCTATATTTTTAGTATTTTTAAATAACATTGGAAAATACCTTTTATAAAAATTGTACAAAAAATATCGAGAGTTCAAGTTATGTGAGCAGACATTGGACAATCTAGTCTTTAACTCTGGCACAGAGTAGAACAACTTGACAGGGAGAGGACAGGAGAAAATTTACTGGCTTAAGTTTTATTGAATCCCAAACTTTAACGCCCATAGAAACTTAGCAAAGTGAGACTTTAAATGTAAGTTGATACTACACTACAAAAAAAGATTGGTAAAAAAGGAACCTGAAGTTCAGAAAAATTCATGTTGTTAAATAACATTAAATGACATTCCAGGCATCTTTCATTAAAAGAGTTAACTTCAAATGCTGTCTTACATCGCAGCAATTAGGTACAAAACACCATTCAGGTGTAATTGTTTGAAGTCCTGTTCCTCTTAAAAGAGGACACACAAGAAAGACACACAAGAGAAAGTGAGTCACATTTAGAGCAAGGAACAGCTATTAAGCTTCAAACTCCACCTAAGATTATGATTGCTGGACCTTATGGCCAGCTAATGTCTCATTCAGAACATGAGAGTAAAAAAACCCCAAGAAGTTATTTTGATGTGGTTAAGATGTTTAAAAAGTGAGATTCAGTACTTGAGCATGTCTTGTTCACATATGAGAACAGGAGTGCTTGAAGTGTTCTGGTAGACATTGCATTGTTATCTGTCTCAAGTACAGAGGTCCACAGCAAAAACACTTTTTGACTTGCTGTCAAGTATTTCAAGAAGCAGATTTTGAAGCAACTAAACAATTTGGTACTTTTCCACTTCCAAATAATTCAGCTCAAAACCATTTATCTTCAATTATTCTTGTTTGAAAGTACTGAGTCAGAGGGTTTTTTGGAAATTCTCATCTCCTCATACCCTTTAACCTTGATGTTCCTTGCAGGTTTTGTAATATTGCTATCATAATTCTGCTGGTCAGGTTTTAGAACTAGTGTACAGAACAAGTACAGCTTGTAAGAAAAGCTAAACCCAGGTTTTTACATGCTATATAGACATTTTTACACGCTATATAGACATTTTTACACGCTATATAGACATTTTTACACAACATATAAATGTTTCTGGCTGAATTATAAAGGCCAGGATTTCTCATCAGCAAACTCAAGCATTCATTTGGATATTGGATAAGGACCTGAATAACTAAGCAGGTTTTGTGAGCTGTTGCTCCCTTTCACAGAAAAGTTCCAACATCAAGAACTGGTCTCATTTATCACTAATAAAGGTTACTGAATTCTTGCCCAATACATAGAATGAATAAAGAGCTATTCTGTTCCCTTTGGTAAGAGCAACTCAATCTCACAGTGCAGCTGAGGCATTTTGGATGTATTCTCCTCCCTTTAACTCAGGAATAAAAAAAGAGCAACTTTTAGGGCCAGAAGTGTTTGTTAGCATGCTAGATCCCTGTGGGGGAGAAAGCAAAAAAAAAATTCACTAAAATTAAAAAATACTCATCCATTAACCTCTAGAGCATTCAGAACTCTGCTATACTAAAAAAAAAATAAACACACAAAACCCCAACAACTACAACCACCAAAAAAACCCCAAACATAAAAAACCCCAAACCAATAACATACCATGGAAAATACTTGCCCTTGACATTATCCTTCCCAAATGCCAGTTATATGATTTGTAAACATTTACCTTGTATGTATGGCAGAAGAAAACCCCAGCTTTTAATCAGAATGCAGTTGCTGGTAAGAAAAATGATAAATAATTCTGAAACTATTTCTGAAAAAAAAAAAGCAGTATGAGAAAACAATGGATTTTCCATAATCAGAGTACAGTGCTGTGGAGCATATTACGTAACCCAGCCTGTGCTCACAGAGTGGGCTGGAACAGGGGCATGGCCTCGTCTTAGTGTCATCAACTGTAATATTTGAGGACACAAATAAGAAAATATGCCAAGAGAGAAAACAGTACAATACAGCCTCTGTTTATGCTTCAGTGAAAGATCACACACCACACTAGGTAAGGTATGCACATCTCCATCACAGTTTAAATCCAGCACATTACGTTTGGGCCACTGACACTTTTGTTCAGAAAAGCTGGGGTTTCTGCCCTTTTCATTGCAAAGGCAGTGCTTGAATGACAACAACCAATGTAAAACAGATATCTGTCCCACTAACTGCATTGTCCTGCTGACAGGAAAAGGTGTGCTTTTGAGGTGTATGTTTAATGTTAGCACCTTTTCTTGGAGCAAGCCAAAGCATTTTCCTGATGGTGTTAAGTTAAACAGCTTCATGAAGTAAGGTCATCTAGGTGGAATATGCAAAGCCCTTCTCTTAAGAGACCCTTGCACCATTCTGAACTCTAAACAGCACACAACACAATCTATGCTAATTCAAAGGCTAACTGTTAGCAAAGAAAAATCCTGCAGAACACATTTATTCTGAAGAACAAGAGTAAAATGAAAGTTAAAAAAACATCCACCCAACAACAGTCTGCAATGGAAAATGAAAAGTCCCCATACTGATCACAAAAGAAAACTAACAGAAAGCCTCTGGCAGTGACACCTCAAACTGCCATTTACCTTAGGATCGAAGTATCTCATCTGCACTATTTCTTAGGCTAAGTGGACATGGGATAAGCTTAGAAGATAACTGTCATTACAGGAAAAGCTTGCAACAACTAAGGCAAGATACTTGCACTCCTCTGAGACAGCAAGTCAGCATCATGTAATTTATTTATGTTACCATAATTACACATATACATATGTATATAACTAGTATTTAATGAAAATTCAAACAGAAATTAAATTAATGATCAGGGAGGATGGTAATAATAAAGCAGGACTTTAAAGACTGAAAAGAGAACAGAATTCCACTGGTTTTGGAGACAGAAAGGTACAGGCTGATATCATCGGCCTCAGAAAATACCCCCTCAAACTTCATAATCAAGACATTGTATCTGAACTTTTCAGCAAGAACTCGTTGCACTGACCTGGCAGTTGCTTTGTCCTGATACCTGACACCAGCATGAGCCTTTTCAGGTCCTACTGACAATAGACAAGAGTCCTACTCCGTGGGCATTTATGGGACAGCCCTCCCTACATCATGTAGCAAACAAACGAGAAACACTTTCTTTTCACTGTTTTTGATATACATCCATACGTTATTAAAGAAGATTTAAGTACCTTAAAAGGTCCATCTTCCTCATGTAGAGCTTGCGTACCAGGGCCAAACTGGACAAAGGAAATTATGTTTACTGATAGCATATTGGATATCCCACAGTAAGACAGCTTCAACCACTTGCAAAGTGGATAAAATTGTCTTGTTCAAAGGTGTGTTGCATATGCATGAAGGGTTTTCATCCAGAAAATGACTACAAATAATGAGTAAATTCAAATCCTATCTTGCTTTTCCCAGCAATGCCCTCTTTAAGGACTGTGTCTATGTTGGAACCTAATGCACATTAAGACTATTGAACTTTTTTCTTCTCTCTGCTCTTTAAGTGGGGATGTTCTGTTCTAAAATACCAATCCTTTGCATGTCAGGCACAGCAACTGCCAGGAATAACTCCAGTAAGCTCTAACTATTCAAGACTTTGCCTCTAGCTTGTTTTGTAAAAGCAGCAGGAAATGCAGAACTTCAATTATGCTTTGAAGGTTACAATCTTAAGCAATAATCACTAAAAGTAAAATGGCAAATTAGACATGATCTACAAAATCATTATCACTAAGAATCATACTGGAGACTCAAACACAAAACCCTTGAAACTTTACAAACTCTTCAAACTTTTAAATTTGAAGTAATTATTCATGGCTCTCTACATCAATGAGAATTTTTCAATGTTAAAGAAATAATAGTGACTGAAACAAAAGCTGTCTGTCAAATTCCCAATTACTGCAAAAGAAATTCAGTGTTTGGCCAATACTGTAAACCTCTGCCATGCAGACATCCAGGCTTGTTTGTCCAGTTTAGCAAACAGTAAATCCGCATTAGCATAGTACTGGGCGAGCTTACTAAGCCTGATGAGAAGGAGGATATGTTAGCCTGAGTAGCACACTAATACTAATTCACACTGAAGTCTCTAAAGAATAATTCTCATTTCCTTTTCAAGGCAGCAGCATGCTATGTAAGCACAATGTTCTTCTCAGTTCTATCCTTTGCAATGGTAACTTTTTGAGAGCTACTGCCCATAAGCCTGCTGTACTGAGTAGCAATTTGCTGACGTTGGTCAGATTATCCTATAACTCTGCTGAAGGTTTGTTTGTACCACTCTAATAAAAGTAATAACTTGATACATCTAAAAATCTCATTTGCAGAGGCTAAATACAGTGCTATTGACACGAAGCAAAGAATTCTTCCTCTCTGCACTGGCAAGCTTCTCTCATTAAACATTTCAATTCTGAAGGAAAATGCCTAATTATACAGATTTGTATTTAAAACATCTTGAATCTAATTCTACACCAGAAGAGGAACTCAACACCATTTGGACAGACTTTATATTGAGGCTGAAAAACATGATTCACTCTAAACCAATACAGAAGAACTAAGATATCTAATTAATCATTACAGATGACAAGCCTGGAAAACATTCCGCACTAATGAACAGGAAATGCTCAACTTTAAAGTTAAGTTACAGTAAATAACTTCTATATGACGAATTTAAATCATCTTTGAGTAGCTGGTGGATACTGTTTACAATATACAACTGGTAGCAAGTTTCCACCACACCTGGAAGAATTAGTCTCCAAAGTTCTCCATTTCTGGAATCAGTCAGGCTTCAGATCAATGGATCAACCTAATATCCAATCCTTTAGAAGCAGAATCAGCTTTCATATAGAAAGAACTTCTCTACATTTCCTGCAGCAGTTTCTTCTTATCTCTTCAGATATATAACATGAATATACATGTATTTAAGAAGGTACTTAATTCTTTACCAAAATAACTCCTAGACATTCCCATATGGTAGTGCTACACTCCATTTCCCCCTTTAAAAATACCTCATTAAAACTTGATCAGATTTATTGACAAGGTGCTTCACAAGCTTTGTCTCTTGTTAATATAACACGACACACATTGGCCTGTGCTATTCCCAAAATGTCCTTCTAAAAACCAATTCTTGGACTTTCTTACATGCAAGATACTTCAGCTCCACACTAAAACCTGATGCATAGATACAAGTTCTGAGCAAGCACAACCTGCTCCTGTTTCTTCAAGATCACACTCTCCCCAAAACCAGAATTCTTCACATAATCTTCTTGACATTTTTCAGATGTGAAGAAATTTCAATTAACTGAACACATTACAAAAACGGAGTCTCATATGACTGATCATTTCATCAGGCTGGTCACACAGGAAATGGGGGTTCCTGTTTGTGGTAGAGCCACTTACAAAGTTTAGTATAGAGACTAGAGGCAGAAAGCAATACAGTACACTGACATGCACACTGGACAAAAATCCAAACACAGGTTTAAGGAGAAAGAAACATCTTGCTCCCATTAGAAAGCTGTATTTTATCAGAAGTATGCTGGGCAAACAAATGGAGAAGATGAGAACTACCATCAGTCCCTGAGGTTATACACTCTATTTTTCTCACCCATACATTCGAAAAATATATTTACATATATTTCACACAAAATGAAAACATACCAAATTAAAACCATTAACTATTTAAAATGCCTCTATCTAATTCCAAAAGCCCACAGTTCTTATTAGAGATCTCTTCTTAGTAAGAGATAGGTATAATTATTGTTATTTAAATGGGTAAGAAAAATTCTTCTATTAGAAGTTAGCAGTAGAAGGGTCTGAAGGCACACAGAACTTGTTTTATGATTTATGTCCATCCTGCGTTCACCTGTACTTTGTGAAGTCTCACAGCCCCCCACTTGCTCAATATAAGACTCCTTGGCTTCTGCTTCAGCACTTGAAGCTGGGTTCCAGGCAGAGGCTGCCAGGCAGCAGCTGCTGCCCTGAGCTTCTCAGCAGTGTATTTTACTGCAGGAATTCTCTTTATTAGTGATTGTTTATACAGGAATGTTTTATTTCCTCTCCAACCTCCTGCAGTTATTTCAAAGGACAGTTCTCACTGTCATTTCATTATATGCCTACTGTTGTAAACATTAGGTAAGTGACCATTAAAAAAAAATAAGCTCACATTTTATATTTAACTTGTATGCATTTATATACAGGCATATACATGTATGTGTTCTTTCAGTATACAGTTCTTATGTGTAGGAAAACTCAGGGGGAATTACTGCTTAAAAATCCGAAGGATGAAAAGGAATTAAAATAACTAGCACCAAGCTCTAAGTTACATCCTATGTTCTCATCATATTAAAAAGTCTTCCAAACTCACAAACATCTGTAATTTTATCCCCTCAATCTACTACACTCTAAACCGAAGATAAAAACATATTACAAATAATGTTCAAACAAGCAGAAACCTTTCTAGTGGAGAAAGAAAGGGCTTCAAGGTTGAACAGAATTTTAAATAGATAAATAATACAGGAAATTAGCAAGCAGTTTTAAAACAGTTTTTCCTCTAGATTTGGTCGCTAATATATAAATATTAAGAATCACATCAGCTATAACAAACACATTACAAGATGGGAAACAAAATTTGTTCTTATTCTTACTATTTCTGAGGAAAAAAAAGCGTTCTCAATATAGCAGAAAAGATGCAAATATTTCTATGCACTTTATTAATAGCTCAAAAGTCACCATTTTTCACTAAATACTTCTTTGCTATGATTAGAGACTCAAGATATTACAACATTTTTGGAAAGAAGGCCTTAAATTCAAGTTTTATTTTAGTAAGTCAAACTGTGCACTCCTCCAAAATACTACTGCAGCTACACTTTCATGTCAGTCTAGATAGCCCAAGTTACAATAACTACAGTGTCTCATTATTAAAAGCTTGTCTGCATTTGGAAATCGGCAAAAGACCGCATAAAAACCCAGTGACTGATACTTATAGAGAAGAAAAATGCGTGACAGATTAAAACTCTTTAGCAATGGCAACAATGAAGAAACGAAAAGTGCATAACCCGACCTATTAAAATAGAAACTAAAAAAATAAATAAATTGTGCTGTTCAGAATATTTTTCAATTTTCTGGGTATCTTTTTAATTCCTCCCTCCCAATCAAATGAGCAGACCAGACATCATGTCTGTCCTGCCAAGGAATACAGTGAGATGCTGCTCCACAGTAACAAATACTTTAGTGGAAGTTTTTGTTGCCAACTCCAGTTGCCAATGAAAAGTCCTTCCCGTAAATAGTCTGATTTGCCTGCAGGAACTTGACAAAATAGTTACCAGCACTGGGTGGGAGGCATGTCTGGGACAAATAGACCGGCTAGCAAACCCATAATCTCACCTCTTCAGAAACATAACTTGAAGAATTAAAAACTTTTCACAACTCCTGCTTCACTTTTGCTATGTTACACTAGTTTTTAACCACTGTTTACTCTCACCAGTTTAGGTACAAAAACCAGAGGGTAGCTTTGCTCTGATTGCCACAAGCTTTCTCTAGTACCAAGAGTGCTACAGCTGAACTGGCCTAGAAAATTATTTCCCTGCAAACATACTCTGAGTGGACCAAATCACAAACACTATGAACCCCATTTCCACATCAGTAGTGTCAGTATTCCAGAAGCGGAAAGGAATACTATTTGGACATGCCTATCTTCCCATTGCTTTTATCTGGCTCATGCAAATCTCTGCAAAACTGACAAAGTCTTCTCCCCTGTTCTCAAAACTATTTCCACTCCATGTTAAAAACAGCTTCTCTGAGTCTTGTCCTCACCAAACGCACAGAAACATTGGCACTGCACATCAACCACCGTTTAAAAAACAGCACATATTAACCTGCTTCGAGAACTTCTTCCACTTGTCCCAACCAGCAAATTCTTACACTAACAGTGACTCTAAGTTACAAAGGCACTGATAACAAAAGGCATAGCTCAAACACTTCAAGCATATCAATTAACGCAGAAAAGTCTCTAGAAGCACAGATAAGTCAAATGAAAGTGAATTTACATTTGTAGTATGCATGGATACTCTTTATAAAAAACAAATAAATAAGAAAATACACATTAGTAATCGGTAAAATAATTGGCTACAGAAAGATCATGAACACAAAGGTAAGAAAATACCTAATGATTATTTTTACCTCATTGCAAATTATGGCTTCTTGTTCATTTGTTTTCAAGCAAGTCCATGATATTTACTCGTGTAAGGTTCTTTACACTGAGAAATATTTCAATGTAATTGCTGAATTAGAGAGCGATTACAATTTCCCACAGAACAACATATATAAAAATTCTTTTAATGCATGAAATAGGCACAGAATTCATTTGTATGATCAGAACATCAAACTTTACTAAATCTTGTAGAATGTTCTGTACTGCAGCCAAGTAATTCAGGCTTTCCTGTTCTACACTGCACTCTCAAGTGTGCAGAAAAACACCTGTTACTCCAGTAGTTCAAACAGCAAGGTAAAGCATAAAGATGAAAGCCAGGTGACCATACATCCATTAACTTCTTTTTCTATTTAACCTCTTTTAGGACTTTGCTGACCAATACCATCATCTCAAACAATCTTTCTTGTTATTTAAACTGCACTTAAATTTTCATTATTCGTTCTTAAATTACTAAGAAATTTGAGACTCTCAATAATCTAATTCTCCTGGCACCCAGACCCGATGCTGTATAAGGAGTCCTAGACTTGTCACCAGACTAACAAGCCAATTTTCTTCCTCTTTCAGTATATACAGCGACCTGCAGAGTAGGATAACCTCATGTTGTGTCTTACCCTAGAACAACTTCCAGCAGCATTCTCCTGCTACTCAAAAAACACAAAAAAGAAGTTATGCAAACCCACATTTGGCAGGACTGGGAATGGAGCCCACATCTGTACTGGAACAGTCATCCACGGAGCCACCCTACTGCTCGAAATACCAATCAGACACAACTTTAGCCATCTTGTTTGTACCTAGCACTTTGGTGCTACAGGATCACACCCCTTGTCAGTCCCACCAACAAAACTTGGGATTTATGGGCAACACTTCATTGCTATCCTAATACATGTAGGGGTTAAAGAGCGCAGGAAAAACGTAATTTGGTTCTATGGTTTTGTTTTGTTTTTCCCTTCTTCCCAAAAGAGCAGCAGAGGTGAATTTTTACTTTGTGGTTACTTACTGTACAAAAAAGGCATTAAATTAAGAGCCACACTGGATCAATAATTCAGAATAGAAATCATACAGAGAACCCTGATTGCTACAGGATACCAATGGCTGTAGTGGTATAATATGAGGAATTTCACTTCCCATTATTGCATTTTATGTTGGGAAAAGCCACCAACTCACACATAAAGCAGCTTTAGAACATTTCATAGTTTAAACCTATTTTAATCTCACAAAGCACAATATACAGCAAGATCCAGGTATTTCACGTTTAAGTCCCCTGTCACATATGTCAATATTACTATTTAATATAGGAACAGTGAGCATTTTGAGCATTGTGAGAGATCTGCGTGATTTTGGGAATCCGCCAAAACAGAGCTTGTTTGGCTTTAGTATGAGAAGATCAAGGGGCACACTGACACCAGTTCCAGAGAGGATCAGATGTTTGTCCACTCGGCTAAGATCAAGTGCAATGGGGTTATAAAAAATGCATATTGGGTTACCTGAAGTATCAATTTTCATGGCAAGAAATACTACCCTAACAGGTCTAGGAGAAGGAAAAGTTGGTCTGATTTTGAACAATCACTTCAGTAGTTAGATTTGCAATCTTTAAGTCATTTGTGATGGTGAGCTGGTAGTCCCCTGAGAGAATTACATTCTTAACTAATAGCTGAGATGAAATATTCCATTTTCATGATCATTTAAACTGGACATATATCATACAAGTTCTGATTACAAACAGAAATGTCAGATTTTACAACAGTAACAGGTCTCCAAATATTAAAAAGAAGCCCAAACCAATACTTATTTCTAAAATGCAATGCTGGAATCATTCTGCTAGCTAAAACTAATTGCTGAAAAGTATGTAGAATTCAAACCAGCCACACTAATCTAATCAGCAAGAGCAGGAAATACTGAGGATCTCCATTAACTAATAGATATTAAATGTGCCCATTATCATGCAAGATTTTCCTTTCTGTCAAGTCTCAAAAGCTCTGATGGTAGCAAGAAATAATAATAATAATTTTTTAAACAAACACACACACAGAGCATAGCAGAAGCCATGCTTATAACAGAAACTCTATACTGTTTGACATATGTGATGCGTGTGATTCATGAAACAAGCAGCTAGTTACTCAAGCTTTCTTGGCGAAAGGAGAGTGAGAAGCAACTCCTTCCCCTCTGCTTTTTTACCATTAACTGGAGCCTCAGGAAAGTTCACCTTCCAAACAATTTATCTGAACAAAGTTCCTATAAATCGGTTTTGTCTATAAAGAGCTGCACACTTCAAGCTTGCAGAGAGGGTAAGCCTTTTTGAACCCCAGTTTAAGCAGCTGGGGATACACTCAATTTGCTGTTTCTTCACAAAAGATTACAACAGCAGACGCAATACAATACTTTCTAAATCTAAACTGAGCCTGTGACTCAAGAGGCTGGTGTGGCATGAACAGAGAACAATCTTCTTCCTGAAAAAAGCCCATTTGTTATTTGTACATCATCTTACAGTCACACACAGCAACTCACGATCTGAAAGACTATCTATTTCAGAAGGTCTCTATATATTACACTATGGCAGAAGACAATCTGTTTTAGGAATAATGTTCTAATACAGACCAAACTCAAAGCAATATTTAGATATTACCATAACATCAGTTTCCACAGCCTAGCTTTGGGAAGCCAAATACCCAGATTCAACTCACTCAGCTTTACAAAGAGTATTAAACCAATTATGATAAATGTCAAAGATGTATCGTAAAACTAAGAAGGTAAACGAAGCTGGATGAAACAGAAGGAAAAAATACCCACATGTCATCATAAAAACTTTCCTAGATGAATGTCACTGTCACAACAAAGGTGTACAACAGCTCTATCTTCAGTTCATTTTTGGGCAAAATTAACTCACAGAACGCTGCTGGGTCTCCAGTTACAGAGTCCAGCCCAGGCAGAGGGGAAGGGAGAATGGAAGGAATCTCAACTATTAGAATACAAACTGCAAAATAATTAGTTGCTCTTGAGAGGGGGAAATGACTCTGCAGAGGCATTGGAGGGAATGACTCTGGAATTCAAATAACTGTACTGCAATACTTGGATAGCGAAGTGGAAAAAAATCTACTGTATACACTGGTCTAATACAATCCACAGTGGTCAAAACAGTTTATCCCAATCTTTCTCTTTTTTAGGAATATAAATAACTACTTCCTTTTCTTCACTTTTCCCCTCCTTCTGTCCACACCAATTTGTAACACATAACTCAGGGAGCAACTCTGGATCTAGACTTACGCAGAGATATATTACCTTCAGCCAAGGACATCTTCAGCAGAAAACCCAAGGGAAAAAAAACAAAATACACAAAGACACACAGAAAAATGTATGAGGCAGTCTACTTCATTTCTACCAGACAATGGGAGAATTTACATGCTCATTTAGTCCCAACAAACAGCATTTAAGGGATAAATGTAAATCCAGTATTAAATACTGTAGTAGGACGAGGATTGCCATGATAAGAAACAGTGGTCATGTGTAATAAGCATCTCCCTATGCTGAAGAAGGTGGCTGTGGAAAAAATGGCGTATTTGTCCTTCGTGGACTCTAACCACACCTCGAGTGTTACTAGGCTAACACCTAGTGCACACATGTTCTAATAAAGGGAGATGTACCCACAGAAAGGAATAAAAAAAAAAAATTAAGACATAACATGTAAAAACCTTCAGATTTTGACTATGCTACCTACAATATAAGTACCTGGCAATCTGAAGTAATTCTCTTCAAAGACAGCAAAAAATTATGAGCTTTCCTATTTAAGCACATCAGTTGACTTCCTATCTTCCCATTTATTTGTAAGTGTTTGACGAAACGTGAGAAAGAACAAAACCCAATAGCAAACCACTCCCACATACATACTGAAATATAGCAGAGGCTTTGGTAATGCATAATAAAAAAAGGCAAAAAGATAGTAAACTTAACTTTGTTTACAAGCTCTGTAGCTATGAATGCTATACCTGACTTTAATACATGACTGAATATGAAGTAACAAAATGAACTAACCATCTTTTAAAAATAAAAATGGCAATGGGACTGGAGCATATAGATGCAGACACAGGAAGGATACAAAACTAATGCTCTCATAACTAAACAGATTATTTAGTCTTTTGGTATAATTCACCATACAATCTTGCTTAAGGACATACGAAACTCCTGAAAGAGGAAAAAAAGTCCAACCTTATCAAACAAAGCTTCAGATTTGACAGAAAATTTGTTTACATAGGGTCCTACTCAAGCTCTTCAAGACAACAGGAGGGCTCCCTCATACTGGGACTTTTCAGCTGGCATTTCTCAGCATTCTGCAGAATGCTTTTAAATGTCAAAAGAGACATACCAAACTAAATATTTGCTTTTGGTTTACATCTCCCCAGAAGAAAGTGTAAACAATTATCATGGTCTTAAATGGGCCCCTAGGTAGCAACTACATCTTAGCCTTTGCCTTTTAGCATCATTCTTGTTCTGAGGCATTTGGAGGAGAAACAGCTATACACATTCCTGTAGCATAAGCCCTAAATGGTTTGTGTCAGTTTGCCGTAATAATCAAAGCAATTTCTAATGCATGTAAAGAATTTATGCTATATTATCTTTCATACTGTCAAACACACATATTAGAATTTTAATAGAAAGACAGTAACTGCATGCTGTTCAAATCATGAATTTCACCCAATGGAGCAAACTTAGTATTACTTCAGTATAATTTTTATGTCTGCAGTGCCTGAGTTTGCAGCACTGCAAGAATATAAACCAAATTTCTCATTCTTACTAATATAGTCATTTGGCTTCCCTTTTTAAAATCCACTTTTAAATGTACCTACTGAAACCCCAGACTATGTTCTTATAATTTTCTAATGTATACTATATGCTATATTCAATTTTAAAATAATTCAAGTCTACATAGCATCACACTCAACCAGTTTAGCTTTCTGTAAATTAGTCTGATGCAACTGTATAAACAAACTTTGCAGTTACCCAAGCACTGCAGAAGTAACATTTACAAAGAATATAAAATTAGGTCTTTACTATTCACACAACTCTGCAAAGCTATACACCTGATTACCAGTATTAAGTGTATGTATAGGCTTTACTTAGCCTACTATACAAAATATACAGCTCAAGAATTAGCAAAGTTTTAAAGAGATTAGTACAGCAGAAAGATATAACAAACAAAATTAAAATACATTCAAAATTAAAATATATTCAAAGTTAATGATACTTGATTTTACCTGAAAATTAACATCTTCTTTCTTAAATATTAGTGCTCGAACTTCATCAGGATCTCCATTAAATATAGCTTGAACCAATGGTGGCTGAAATGAAGAAAAAACATATCTTAAAATAAAACCCCACTTTAGGCTTTAGTGATACACATACAGTTTTTTGATATGCAACAGAAACACAAGATAATGACAAAAAAACCCATTCCAGGCAGTAAAATAAAGAAACCAGCACCAATATTTAGAATCAAAAAAATTGCAAGTTTTAAAAACCTCAAACACACAGACATCCTCTAAGACGCTGAAATATATATATGAAAGAAAAAAAAAGGAGCTGAGAAGACAAGCTTATGACAGCTGAAAAGAGAATGCCTTATAACAGAATTAGAGTTGTCATTACATGCTGCAAATTCTGTACAGTATAAGCAAACAATCCCCTTTTACATTAGCAAGTGACTCAAGTTACTGGAAGTCTTTCACCTGTTTAGACAGAGTGGGAAAGCAAAGTGCATCAGATAAGTATGGTAACAAATTCACACTCACACACATCTCTTACTAAATATAGCAGGATTTCTTAGTAAGTAAGAAAAGCTGCTGAGGTATGCTAGCAAGATTTAAGTCAGTCACTTGACAAAATAAAATAATTTAAAGCAATAAAAGCACAGTCCCTAGTGTCGATCATTTCCAGAAAGTGCTAACTTGAATCTAACAGCTATGCCAAGATTGTGACTTATATTAATTCTTATTTTAGCTTAGAATTGCTCTGTTTGATGTAACTGTATACTCTGTCAGTTCTCAAAATAAACACAGCATATTATTATAACGCAATGATCACATCAGCTTCTAAAGCTTCTGAAGTGGTACTGCATAAATGTACCACTGAAGAGTGAGAAGTGGAGCAGGGAAAACCCATTCACTTCAAATACATTTCCCCAAGCCTTCTAAAACCCCACTGCTATTACACAAGAATCAAGACTTGTTCTTGCTGCAGCATAAATAAGGTTACATGAAATGGAATGGACCCTTGCAAGCATAAATTCTACCACTAAGTTTCAGCTTTTTCCATCTCTATTACATGCAGATTTTATCACCTTGTCTTGTTGCAACGTTGTACGTATTCATCCTAATCTTAGGTATATAGCTACTGGTATTTGAGACAGCATTATATGCCAACAAACAACATGCCTTACCAGCACATTTCCAGAGGGCGATGGATGTACAGATACATTTTCCTGAGGTAAACTGGAAATAAATGTGGGAGAATCATCTTCCTCCTCCTCCAAAACAACAATACAGACTCGACTCATTCGATCCGTTTGAGAAAGCAAAAGCAAACAAAAAAATGCCAGCAATGGTATTTTTGGAAGCAGACTGCAGGTATCGCAATAGTGACCATAGAGGAAATACTTTCACCTGTTTCACATGCCCTCACAAACTTGTGAGTGCTACTGCTGGTGTGTTAGCATCTGGAAAGGGACATTCTAATCCCCCCTCATGCTTCATTTTTTCAGACTTAAACACCACGAGATGTTCAAGATACTGCTGAAAAAAGTTGCTCTTTATAAAATAAAAAGTCCCTAAGCATCGAAACCACAATAACAAAACTGTGGAAGAGCTGATAAAAATATCCCAAGATCCAATTCCAATTCGAACAGCACTCACTGTCGCACACAGCCGTCCTTTCACGAGCAAATTTGTCTTTGTTAATGTCACAACTTCCACAGCGTTCTTCTACCCCCACAGTGAAATCATTGTTGCAGAAGACACGACTCCGTCCTGCAGAGGATGGAACAAGGAACAATTGCCCCGAGAGAGACGGCCGCAGCTATTCCCACTCCTGCAAGGTCAGTTTAAATCAACCCTCACAGGCTTTCTGGTGACTGAAAATAAACGCGCCTCCCGATCATCCCGCCATTCTACAGCTTCCTTTCTCAATGTCAAAAGCAGTCCAGACAGAAAAACACATCTCGGTTCCAGCAGTTATTCAGGACCTGCTCAGAGGAAAAGAATTCTTTCCCATGCAAGAAAATAGCTGCAACGTGCAGCACGGCTGCAGCACATTTACATGCGATGAGTCAGACCACAGGGACAATGAACTCCTTGAATAATATTGCCGGCTGAATCCAGCCTCCCCAAACGACAGCAACGCAGCCGGTGTTACTCCGTCAGGGACACGAGCACTGCGGAGCGTTCGTTTCTCCTTCACCAGGCAGTAGCTGTGGCTTCTCCATCAGGGAATGCGTAAGGCAGAAATACTGTTGAGGAGGAATGCTTCAGCAAAACAAGCTAGCTACTGCACACAAAAGCTCGCATTACTGCCCTAGACGACTTCTGCAAAAGCAGTTCATCACTCAAGTGTTTCTTTTGATCACTATGTGAATGCAGTTCCCATGATAGTCCTCATTCAGATTGAGGGGGAGGGAAAAAAAGAGAGGAAAAAAAATCAGACTCTGTACATCTTCTCTGAGCCAACTTCTTTATCCGAACATCTGTCACTGCGCCAACCTGATTCTCCTCTTCAGTTAGAGCTTCTGCTTATCAGGTTTTTCCCTTGACAAATTAAATTATACAATCAGCAGATAGCCTGGCAAAGCTCAAAAACCAGCCTAGCTGTCCGAGTGGGCAGGAGCGGCGCACAGAGCACGGCAGTGCTCCCCCTGAGCAGCAGCCCGGCGAGCAGCGCCTGCAGCCTGCCAGGGTGAAATGCCTCGTAATGCTCACATGTCACACTTACCAGAGCACCCAGCCACCGCTCCCGGGGTAACTTCCTCTGGCACCAAAAAAAACCCGCCTTTTGCTTTTTTTGGGGGCAGTCTTTGCAGTCTGCGCCAGTTCGGTGACTAACGCAGCTGAAAACGTAAAAAATTCTATAACTGAAGAAGGCGCGACTGTTTAATATTTTCCACTAAAAGCCGCAAAGAAATGTGGTGTACTGGCTCTGCTGACTAACTACACTTTAGGCAGTAAACAATTCCAGCACTTTTAACTGGTTTCATATGCTACTGGTCAGAGCGGCAAAACACTCCTCACTTAACTCATTGAAGACAACGAATACCCCACATAAATCCTCTGAAAATTAAATGAAAAGTAAAATCTTAAAGCAATAGGCTGACTGTTAAAAAGCCAGCTATTAATGACCAAACCCATGGGTTTTTTGCAATTAGTACAGACAAACAAAACCTCAGCCTGAAAAAAAATACATCAAGTATAATTTAAATATAATATTATTAAAATATACCATAATAATGAAGTATAATATGAAGCCCTACAACTTGCTGAATAAATACTTCAGCTTGAATCTGCCTAAATGGTGCTGGCTCGTGGGTGTATTATGTAAATGGCTTCTGTCAAAAGTTGCTGGATAAGCTTCAGTGTTACAGGAACAGAGGGAGGGTTTTTGCTCCTGCTGTGCAGCATGAAGGCAATTCGAATGTCCTTCAGTGACTGCTAAGAGCAGAATTTGTCAATGGTGAGCAAGTTTATAGCTCTTCAATGAAGTATTTGCACTCAGGTTTCACATAGGAATCCCGGCAGAGAGAAAGACAGGTTTAAATGGTGTGTAAATGGTTTGGATATAAATAGACATATTGAATTCCCACCTTTGGGGGCCACAGGCAGGAACAGCTCACATGAACTCTTTTGCAAAAATGTCTACAGTAGCTTCATTGCGACATAATAAATGGCTTAAACACCTCCCTTTCCCCCTGACACTTCATGCAGGTGAAAGTCTTCCAAGTGCAAAAGAGCACCTTGACAAAGGGCTCCCTGACCTCAAGAGTCCTGGCCTGGCAGAATATAGCACCAGATTCTGATTCATCATGAAATTTCAGGTTAAAATTTCTCAAGGCTAACAAATACCTTTATAAATACATTCTGTTCATTACATAGAGTCTAGTTGTTTTGAAATCTCATACTTTTGGTCTTCATTACAAAAAAAGCAATGATTTGTACCCCACACTGCTTTGTTCTAGAATTTCAGCCATTTATTAAAAAGCAACAACATAGATTCACGAGTACATATGATAACTCGTGTTCTTCTTGGCCACAGCAGAACTAGTTCTAATAAACCATGGACATCCTCAAAGCTCAGCTATTGCAACACCCTACTGTCTGCTATGGAACACAACAACCACAACATAGAAAATAGCTTGCTTTCTATTTGTTAAAAATGCCCTAAGGAACAGACACTCTAGCTTATTTGCAAAGCTAAACATACATTTAAAAAAAGAAATTAAAAATGAGATTTTATGTGTAAAAGCAAAATACTGACAAAATGCATACTTGAGTTTCATATGATACAAACACACTTGCTAGATAATGGTTTTCCAGCTAAGCCCATATGTTCAGTGTAAATGAACACTTTTCAAGAGTCAGTACATTTATACAGTAAGCAAATGCCAAGGGTTCCATATGCTTTCTTTGGAATTACCAACTGCACACATTGCTAGATAGAGATAACGCCTAGTTTAGTTCAAATTATCTGAAAGTGGTCCATTTTTTACCTTTGCAATTAATGCTCCAAAGTCAGCTAGAAATTCAATCATTACTTTAAAAAAGTATGTCTTCACACTCAGTTAATTGCAAAAATTCAGAACATTTTAATTTACTCTGATAATTATTCTAGAGATCTTAGATATAATTATAATACAGTTAATAAAAACTATTTCCAAAAGCAAGTAAACATATTGTATCTCACCTAACATTGTACATTTTTGAATTCTGACATTGCTACAGAGACTTAAAAGCCAGTACATCATAGTTTGCATTAGAATGAGAACCAGCACAACTGAGTCAATATTATATTGATTTCGATAGCAATCTAAACCATGTAAGTAGGCAAAAACACCCTACTCACAACAGGTCTGTGTGTGCGCAATTGCTTCCATAACCAAAGGAAAACCCAGTTCTAGATTTTTAATTTTTGCTCACAACGAACTAGCATTTCCCCCTCCCATCCCCTTCAACCAAAAGCTGTGCCTTCACCTCCGTGCAAACACCATCTCTAATCACCTCTTCTTTCAACTTCAAAAAAACATTCAAAGTATCTTCTGGTATGCAAAATGCAGTTTCTAATGTCACCAAAGAGGTGTTCTAAAAACCAAAAGCTGTTTAGAATTCTACTGTGAGAAACCTGAGTAAGGTTTCAATTTTTCAGCAGCTTATCTAGACTAACAACTTTCCATGTAGAAGAAGAGTTAATAGTAACAGAGAATGACAGCAGAGTAAATTCAAGATAATTAATTTAAGCTTCTGTTCCTCAAACTAATTTAGGAATCATAACAGAACTTCATGAAGGTATAAAGAACACTGCATCTCAAACAGTTTGAATTATTAAAACTTAAAATAACTGAAGACAGCAGGTCATCACCATGCATCTTCTCCAAATGTCATCTATTTCCAATAAGAAAGCTTATGAAATGAGCAGTAGGAAAGAAGACTCAAAAATGGCCTAACTTAAAAAAAGAATGTCGTGTCTACAGGGGTTTGAGTGGTGATCTGATAGTCTCCACAAGATCTGTTAGCAAAATAAGATCTCCACACTTAACTCTCGTATTTTAACGAGTGCAATGATGTTATGCATTTTTGCAAAAATAAAAGCTTTTGTATTGATATGATAGCTGTAAGAAAAAACAAAAAGAGTGTTGTAATTTTCAAACTACACTTGTCTTTAAGTAAATCAATTTTCAAGAGTCTTTCATGGGTGCATATAAAGAGAATATATTACAAGAATGCAACCTGCAGGTTAAAATACAGATGTCAGCCATCTACACTAGACAGAAAAAACATGAACTCTGAATCAGCTAAAAATAGCAACCTTTTCTACAGATCTGCCCTCTTCTCTAGAAACAAATGAGCAGAAGACTGTAGCAGCACTGCTGATGACACCAAAAACCTCACCAAAGGACATTCCTTATCAAAGAATCTACCCAAATAAAGATTTCTCTCTTGCCAATCAGCATTTACCAAGTTTTTTCTGGGCTGAGGTTAATCCAACTGGTTTCATGTAATATTTTGTATGATTAAAAGGATCCAGGAAAGGAAGAAAATTATTCTGTCAGGTTCCAGTAAAAATGAAAAAGCTTAGGACCAAGTCATGTTATCAGCTCTGCAAGGCAAATACCTAATCTGTGTATTTCTTCAGAAGACAAAGATTGCTTATAACACCTACAGCTCTAAGTAAATAGGTCTGCCCCAGTATAAGCTGATTTTATCGCATACAGACAGAGATGAGTGTTCAGCATCACCATGAATATAAGATACAATACTTCTAGAATACTTCTTGTGAATCACTCATCTGAACTCCTCTGCTGTTTCCTCCCCACTCCTGAGGGAATGAGGTGGAGTCAGGAAAGAGAACAGTCTAAAGCAAGAAATTACTACCTTTCTTCCCAGTTTTGTTCTGTTTATTCCAGAGCATGTGCAGGATAGTTTTAACCCCTGTGACTCCACATTTCTGCTTCTAAGGACAAGCAAAACAGCTCTGCTTGCACATCAGGATACCATAGGCAATTCCTACTTTTTCTCATGCAATTATACAGCCTACGTTAATCTAAAGAACTATTTCACATAGTCACATATTACCTTTGAAGACTTTGCAATTAATAAAATCCACTATCTAAATAGCCATTTCAGCAGAAACTGAAACACACATACAAAGAAGAAAAATAATCCAGTGTTCATTCTAATTTTTCTCAATTGGAGCAAGATAAGAAAAATTATTAATAAAAAAGTCTGTGATTTAGACATAAACTTCAGTTGTATATTTAAACACCCTGTAACATTTTAAAAATATTTCAGAAATATGATCTGATCAAAGAGCAATAAAGCATCTTAAAAGTGTTAAAAAGTCTACTAAGCAATTTTCTGTTTAAGACTTCTCTTTTGTATGTCTAAACAATACACCTGCTGACAAACTCTTGGCTGAAGGACGATACAGCCACCACAGTACAAGATACGTAAATACCTTAAAAAAATTATCTCCAATGTCCAAAATATGGAGTCTGGCAATCAAGCTGTGCACAGACCAAAAAACAGAAAAGCAAATGCAAGTCCTATTTCTCTTAAAAGAATGTGAAAATACGAGGGTCTTGCATCTTCCAACACCGTTTTCTAGCTAGGATATCACCTAGCAACTTTCCTTTTTGGCCAGATTTAAATTCACTGGCAGGAGGAGGTATCTTGTGCACTTTCAGTGTATAACCCTGTAATCAAAATCAACAACTCGTTCTCACATTAACACACAATACATAAAAGAAGTCCTCCAGTCTTTCTGACTTCACAGTCTCAAGGTACTTTGTAGAAAATGTGTGTGCTCAGATTTATCAGCTGCACCCAACAGCAGCCACCTCTTTGTCTTTTGAGAAAACAGAAGGCAGCTATTATAACCAACAGCTTTTCTAAATAACAACCATGCAAGTCTGATGGTGGTATTGTCAGTCCTGTAAAATTGACTAGAAGTCAAAACAACTGCTCTTTCAGGGAAGTGAGACCACGAAAAGGTGCACCTATCCACACATATTGTTATGAATAGTTAAGGTATGTTTGCATCCATGAAGACAAACAGATGTTGACAAACTACTTTAGGTACTGTGGCATGGATTTTGGACAGAAGACAGGTTGGTTTTTAAGCAATTTTTCTTTCTGGGAGAAGGTAAGTGAGAGAAGATGACTTCTGTTGGAAAATGGAGAACATATCATCTTAAAATATCAGTTTAGTCAAAGAGAGAAGCAGGCAAAACACTTCAGCATTTGTTAAACCCACACAAACACAACATTATTAGCTGTACACTTAAAAGTTTTTGCAAGCATGACAGCTTTTAAAAATGTTTTCATAATACAAAAAGCAAGGCCCACAGGTTTGTTTAAAGTACTTCCACCGGTTGGCAGAGCAGAGGCAGAAAAGACACTGATACGAGAAATTCTTCTGGCCTCCTTAGCTCCTTCCAGCTCAGATCATGTCCACAGCCAATTTTGAGTTTTGGCACTGAAAATTGCATGAATTACAATAATAAACACAGTGTCCTTCCAGGAATAATTACTGAGGGCAGCAATTTCAGCTGTGCACACCAGCTCTAAAAGCAGAGTTGACGAAAACAAAACAAAAATCAAAGGCTCAGTCTCAGCAGTCCCTGTTTGCCCTTTCACATGTCAACCATCCTCTCCCAGCACACCCAGCCAGTTGCTGGGAGGTGAGGCTGGACAGGAATGCCAACAAGAGCAGAACAAAAAAGACCAACCCAGACACACTGGAAGACCAACCCACTGTCACAGCTGGCACTGACAGCCTGATGCTTCAGGAAACAATGCTATTACATTTTTCCAAGAAGAAACAGGTAGCTTGGCTGGGGCAAATGAAAAACTGCAGAATTCCTAATCATAGTTTTATATCATCTATCACCTTGCTTTCAAAGTGTTTATACCAATAGTGTACACACTGTTATAAATTAAATAAAATATGATCCTACTAAATTATATTAGGGCAGCTGGTAAAACAACTAAGAGAATTCCCTTTGGGCCTGTGGGTGCACTCATACACTGAGAAGAATTAGTACATCTCCTTTGATCTACTTTTCTACTGATCTATAGTCACGCTCAAGATGAACAGAGGAAGTGCTGATTTTACATATTTCCTCTTTGAAAATTTCTTTCTGCAATACTGTTCCCGCAGAGAAAAGAAAGAATCAAACTCATTATTCATTACAGAAAAACTAGCCCATATTGCAGAAGGTCAACATACTATTGCCTTATTTTTCACCATACAATAGGTTTGCTCTTCCCTCTTCAGTAGGAATTAAGGAGTTTGTGAATAGTGCATGGTTGGGGATTCAAGGACAGAGTATAACACACAAGAGCACCACAAGCATCTCAAAGACTGCATCCTTAAAAACCAAAAATTCCTTGGGATTTTCTAATGTATGGCATAGCAGGCTGCTTCTGTCTCTGATGCACTGAAACCAATTCTCTATGTTCGTATCCCAAGGAAAAGAAGCAATTCTCACCTGGAAGGTGCTTACTCAAAAAAAACCTGAGTGTAATGTTTCATTGCTACATGGGAAAAGAACAAGCCCCAACTTCCCTGGATTTGTATGCTTTTCTGGTTTGTTTTTGAACAAACTGCTGTTTCTCCAGCAGATGATTAGAAACACATTACATTTGGTCTGTAGGGCCAGTCAGCTTCCCCACAGAGGCTCATTTAGCTGGATGGGCTATAAACCAATAACCTTTATCCGTACTTTGCTCTTTTTCCAACCTTGGTTCTTCAGCTGGAAGGCTGGAAACCCCCTTAAAGGAAAGGCAGCATAATGCAAAACACCCAGATTCAGCACTGGACAGTGCTGGTGTTGAGACTGAAAACCAGGAGGTTCTCACTGGAGCCAAGAAATCTGGCAGAAAGTTTATAATTTCCTCATTCAAACTGCTGCGCTGCCATGCTGCTGAGCTTCTGAAGAAGAAAATGGTAGTCACGAAGATTTCTAGAAAGGAGAGTTGCTCTGCTGCCTACAGTGAGTGATCACTCTGATTCAATCCCAATCTCCACTATACTGATGACATATAAAAGCTGTCATTGCAGCATGTTTGATGAGCTTGGGATGACAGACAAATCACTTAGTCCTTTCCAGGTCACATCAAGGTTATCCTCCTAATACTAGTCTTTAACACAGAGGTGCCCATTCTTTTCCTTTTCCCCTTCTCTTTCCCTTGTAAAATTTATTACCTAACTAATTTTTTTTTCAGCACCATTTCAGTTAACACTGGAGTATGCACTGTTTTTGATGCTCCAAGTTATGTA
This sequence comes from Callaeas wilsoni, assembly GCA_013398955.1. Lineage (NCBI taxonomy): Eukaryota > Metazoa > Chordata > Aves > Passeriformes > Callaeidae > Callaeas > Callaeas wilsoni. The sequence goes on along the minus strand of VWPU01016568.1, from coordinate 38,309 downwards.
GAAAGAACAAGGAAACCTGAAATTGGCTAAGAGCATATGAAACAACAGAGATGTGGGTTCATAAAAAAACACCTGCATTTTGGCAGATAAGAACAGTAGCAGGCAGCCATATAAAAATGTAACACAAATTCTAGTGTTCTACATGACATTCTACGTGCTTGAAAAGTGATTCTCATGACTGAATTTTTATCCTATACCACTTAACACATTTTAGGCAGAAAAGTCAAGTCAGTTATGGCAGTCAGGAGAGGACTTTCAAAGTTTTATGTCACAGACCACATCAATCCTCGTGTGTACGTTGCCATCGTTACAAAATGTTTGCTTTTATACATTTGTCAGAAGTTCCTATGGAATTCCCACATGACCAAAACCAACACTGGTTGGGAGTGCTCCACCAACTTTTAGGAACTTGAGTCAGAAACACATACCACTTCCGCTCAGACTATTATCTGGGAAACACTAAAAAAAGATGATTCATACAATTTTGAGCCATGGAAGGGAGGAAACAAACATCATATTCAACTATTTAAATCCTTCACTGATGACTCACATCAGTTTAGAACATTTCCAGAACCAGTTGCTTTTCTCAAGTAACAAACAGCAGTTGCCTATTCAAAAAAATAAACAAGACTGACAGACCTGCTTTCAACAGAACCATTCAACTATCAGAAAACTAGTAAAAAGGAAAGAGTTGGGATATTTTTTTTTGTCCCCTCCTCCCAAAGCACAAAACCCAAGAAGCTCAGTGAATCTATCTCTCCTAGACAAGGTCAGAAAGCTCACCGACTTCCAACTGCTAATTATGCTTATTTAAGTTTGATTTTAGCTTTGCAAGGATCAGCTTGGATACGCTGCTACAGCAAACAGTCCATTACCTGTCTCATTTCAGCAGTATTAGCAGGGTTTTATCTTAGTCCATGTTTTGCTTGGACTCACAGTTGTGTTATTTCAGCAGCAAATACTAACCTAATGTTAATCCAGTCACAGAAGCAAGAAGATATAACCAATTAAGAGTGAGAAGTAATGAACATCCTGTGACAAACTAAGAACCAGAGCAGAGCAATGCATCCAAAGTAGTGTTATACAGCACTCACTGGCTTCCAGTGGCTAAATGACCATAAGGGGAAATAACACAGGTTGGACTGAGGAACAAAGCTAAAACCTAAGTAGGAGCAACTATACAGTACAGGCTGCTTTACCTCTATTAGAAGGGCATCAGGAAGAGAACACTTCCAAATCTGACCATCTTAGGGAAGGAAAGTTTACTCAGCTTCAAATGTATGTCTGCTATTCACTCAGTCAGATAAGTAAAAGAACTAAAATGCATTATCTAGAGGAAACTATTTAGGATGACAGTGATAGCAGCATGTATTTTCTAAGAGGACCACACAATTTCTGCTATTCAAAACAAAGCTCTGATTTTGTCAAGAAGAAAAGGACTACAAAATCTACTCCTTCAAAACACCTATTCTACACTTTTGTCATTACTGAAACTCTCCTAGTAGAAAGTTGAGGGAGTCAGTAATACTGAGGGGAGGAAGAGGTTGAAATATTTCATAGCTACAAAAGAAAACAGAAAAACTGTGGCCTTTAAAAGTTTCTGTTCAGATTTTCCTACTCATTAGTCATGTGATGGTACAATCTGCCTACAACCCAGTCCCCCCCTCCCTGTTCCACCCAGAGATGAGTGTTGTTGCAGGGAAAGAGGCGAAAAGGGGGGCACACTTTAGTGGTGAGGCCTTTTTTCCCAGAATGGAGTTTGGGAGGGAAAGGTCCTCAATACATCGATTTTCTTTAGAAGATTTAGAAGTTTTCTTTTAAAGAGAACTTTTTTAAAAATCAGTTCTCTCTTGCAGAAGAGTTATAAGAGTTGAAACAAGCTTTTAAATAAATATTTAACTCTCATAATACTAAAAATGCATAGACCATTCCTACTAGTGCAATACTTTTAATTCGGTTTAGGAATAGACTGTGACCACACAAGCCACAGTTCAGCTGGCTTGCTCACATGGGTAATTTTGGTTTCCATACATACCAGGACTCAAAATACTGTATGTAAGTGAGCAAAATGAGTCCCAGTTGCTATGGATACCACTTTTTTATCCGCTCGCTCTCTCCTCAGTACCTAAACAGTCAGTGTCAGTGTACACAAATTATTTTGATTATCTTTAAAACAGTGTGTATCAATAGCTGCCTCAAGCATCAGGATTTGCTGCTTGGGGAAAGCTAAACTTCCTAGAAGTTTTTAGGAACCCCTTACACTTCCCTCATGTCCAAGAAAAAGCTTCTTTCTGGCAACTGGAAACACTCTAGAAAACACAGCTGGATAAAATCCACATATTCACACACACACATACAGGCACTACTACAGGACAAGAGAGCTCATCTAAAACTTCTGCAGCTGCCAAAATAGATGTGGCTTTTCCCAAAGTGAGCAAGGAGAAACACAGCTGCAGACAAGAATCTTCCCCGCCTGCTTCAAACTTTCCAAGGAGCCCTCCCCACAATGCCCACCAGGGAAGCAGCTCTCAGGAGGGCTCTTACTACATGATAAGAGCATGTATACAACCTTCAGTCCTTAGTTACTTTGCCTATCAATTTTTCAATTCTGTATTTAGAAGATTAAAAAAAACCTTTGCTTAAAAAGTCTATTACCAAATGAAATTTCATAAAATGTAACAGAGTATTACTTTAGAATGCAAATTAAATTTTTACCAGCCTAGAAATCTGTTTGTGTGTAGGTTGCCTTTTTTTTTTTTTTTTTTAAGTGACATTTGAAAAAGTGTATGAGTCTGATTTTAACTGCTGGTCACCAGACAGACTCTTCACTCCTCCCTTCCCCACATGATCCTTGCACATTCACATCCCTTTCCTGAGCCAGTACAGGCAACTTGTATGACCCAACTGCCCACATTGACTTTTTTTTTGCTGGTGAATTGTGTGAGCCAGCTCACCAGGGGCCTGCAGCTGACAGAGCAGTGGCAGTGTTCAAACTGCTCACTGCAACAGACGGTGATGAGATGGCTTTGCAAACCCACACCCATCAAACGAGCTCCCTTCATCAACCACCTATCACAACTACTCCATTCCTTGTATTTCCCCTTAAATATGTCAAAACAGTTTTCATGACACCTGAACTTTTCCAAACTTGGACACTATTACAACCAAGTATATCACTCCTTAAATTCTTTCCGATTACACAAAACCATAGTTATGCAAAGAATTCAAGTTTCTCCTCCCATGATTCAATATGTAAATTGCTCCTAGTAAATTTCCTTAAAAAAAGAGAAAGCATTTTGCAACATAGAAATTTCACAGATTGTGTTAATCAAACTGCCCCTACAGTACTAACAGTATTTATAAAGCATATGGCTTTATAAAGAAAACACTACAGAATTTTAGGGGCCAGACTTCAAAAAAATCAGACAAAACCAATTATGTATCCAGAATCCACACACAAGCAATTTATGTATTAAATACAAGCACAACAAGGTAGTTACAACTTTTACACAATTATCCATATATGATTTAAAACTTGTGAGTTTGGAGGGGTTTTCTTTGGTTTTTTTTTTCAATCAGGATTGTTTTGGGCTTCATTACTTCCAAAATCTTCCTAACACTGGCTTCAATCAGTGATTTATTCAATTAAGACGACACCTAGAGGAGAACTTGCAAAGTAAATTAGGGCATTCCTAAGAGTCAACAAATTGCATTGTAAAGGAATATTATTACATAGAATCAGAAAGCTGGTATCAGAACACAATACATAACACACAATATATATGAGCTGCATATTACTTATTAAAAGTATTAAGAAAATTAACTTCTATACACCCTTGCCTCTAAAACTCCTTTAGGATTAGGTATGTTAGAACCTACAAATAACCAGACCCCAATCAGTAAACAAGTGGGTAAAAAAGGAAGAGTATTTGGTCAAGTTTTGTGGTAAAAATGAGGCCACAGGATATCTTGTAAGCAATTATTTTCTACCACTTCTTGGCAAAGCAACTTTTATTTTATAAAAGCATTATGAAAAACAAATACCAGGTTTCTATAAAATATAAATATATTAAGAACACGTCAACATTTAGTAACAAGAAGTCAGTAATATGGTTAGGAATAGTCCTATTTGTTTCTCTTACATACCAAGCTGTGGAGTGTCTTCCCCAGAAAACACCTCATGAAACCAGCATGCTCATAATGCAGGGCGATGAAGAGAGAATACCACTGAACTCATGAACAGGTTTGCAAACTAAACCAGAGTTTAGAAATACATCAATAAACTTACACATCTTGGTTAAAAAACACCACATAACTATGAAAATGTAACCCTTAAATCATGCAGATATAAATTTTTATAGCCTTGATTCAGCTGTTGTAACCTTCTCCTCTAGAGATTATTTCAGGCCTTAGAAAATAAAGGCAACCATCTACGTTTTCAGAAGCAGTGTTGAGCTCCCAAGTTTCTTCTTGGGTGTACACTGACACCTCATGGCCATTTAAAAAATAAGGGCTATGCTTAGTTCTATTTTTCTCTCTTTTTTAAAAGATCCAATTAATTTCATTTTCTTTTAATGAAGTGTTGTCCTCTTTAGAAATGTAGATGGCATTATTTGGTCTATAGCTCCTTCTCTCTTAATAAGAAACTACTTAGCATTAATTTTTGATGAGCAGAGAGGAACTCTGCTGCTCACAAACGCTGAATCATGGAAGACAGAAGGACAAGGTACCTCATCTCTCCAGCTTCAGACTGTCCAAACTGCAGAGAAGCAACTGCAGCCACTGTAACTCTTCACAGAACAGGGAGACCAGGAAGATAAATAGGACTACTGCCATATGAAGAATGAGACTGGGAATATTCCTCCCCAAATGACAGAAACAGCCTCTGGTTAAATTTCTGGCACTACACAAAAGCCTTTTACTCCTTGAAGTACATGAAAACCTTCATAGTTACATGCATGATTACCTAAGAATATTAACAAAATTCACTACTTCCAGTTCAATTTACCGCAAAGTAGCAACAAGCTTTATCTAGCAATGCTGCACCATAGAAAACAAATGCAAAAGGTGGGCTTCCCTCCAGATTCTCGTTCTGGAAGTAGAAGAGTGTTACTTTTCACTCTTTCCAACAGGCTGACATGTATGAAAAAACCACCAAACCTCTGCCATGCCTTCCTTCTTGGCTGAGGCAGGAAAACAAAACAACCAACACCACACACCAAGAAAAAACTCTGTGGCATATCTATATAAATAGTCAAGTCACACACTACATATCTCAAGACTGATAATCTGACAAACTACTCCTTGCTAACTAAAATGATAAACTCTTCAACTGTGAAAAATAAAGAGTAATATACATGTAATAGGCCTTTAATGTTATTTGCTAGGGGTATTACCAACTCTTTTAAAATACTGTAGAGCTAACTGAATTAACATTATCCAAGAAGTGTTAATATCCACGGAAGAAAATACTCATTCTTTTGAAATATTTATCTTTACCTAAATATGCAAGACAAAGCCATTTAGAGGATATTCAGTTCTTAAAAACGGAAAGCAGCTACATTATATTATTTCTTTAGAGATGCTACTTCAAATTTCTTGACCTTCTAAGAAAGAACACTTGAATTCTGTTCTCTGAAGTATTTACAACCTTAATGAATACAATATTAATATTTTGGCAAAATCTGCAAAACTTTCCATTTTAAAAAAATAAAATAATTAAAAACAAATGTAAAAATAAGCCTTTACTCCATCTCTTTTCCAAGCCTAAGGGAAAAGATTCTCAAGCACTTACTCTTTACTTAATAAAAGCTTTGTTTTACATATTTTGAAGTGCAATTCCTGTAGCATTAAAACATAATCAAGAAAGACAAAAAGATTCACTTTCCACACTAGAGAAACATCCTACCAACTTCTTGTCCCACAGAACTCCTGGCTTTAACAGAGATGGAACAAGCAAACTGCCAGTCAGCATATTTTTACAACACATTCCCTCCCACCCCTGCCAAAAAGCAGCAGCTGATAAATTCCATTCATCATGGAAGGGAGCTTATTTTTCAGTCATTACTATCGCCATCTGGTCAGCAGCAAGGGAAATATCACAAGTAGTCACATTTATAAAAGATTAAAATGAGGTCATCTGGAAGTGCACACTGGAGAAAGAATCTGAGGTAACACACTTAAAAATAAAACTTATTCTGCTCCACATTATTTGCATTAAAGAGCTACCACAACATCTGCACAAATGCTAGACCACACATACTAACTGCCAAAGGCATCCAACTTTTAAACTCAGCCAAAATTCAGACTCAGGTTTTCTATATCAGGTGCCAGAATCAGTTAAAAAATATAGGGAGAAGAAAAATTTTACAAAACTAATCAACCAACCAACAAAACCCCAAACCAACAATGAACCTCCATCCATCCAGTACTACTAAGATTAGGAGAAAAATAAATTTTATATTCATCTGTTTAATCCACACTTACAGTAATTTAAGTTCTAGCACCCTAAGTGTTATATAGCAGCATAGTATTTTACAGCTGGTACTGAAATTTTGGAAAGTCAAAGAAAGAAACATGCACCATTCTGGTACCCATTACACACAAATAATGGATATGTTAGTCTCTTATCTGTACATGACCAATGTGTTTGGATAGCTTGTAGCTGTCTGGTGACCCAGTTTTCTGAATAATTTACCCCAAAAGAACAATTTCCAGGCATAAACAATTCCCATAACATGTAAAAAGTGGACTGCATGCTCCACCCAAAAACCAATCATCCATCTTTTATAAAGTGCATTTTGGAAATACTGTAGCTAGCACTGTATTTCGAGTATTTGTAAATAATGACATGCATCACTTTTGTATTGGCACAAGAGCGAAACAAGGTTTATCAGCTACCATGGTTTTCAGATTCTAAACTAAACCACTATAAGTCATCATCTTCACAGCCACTTCAACCCCAAGAAAGATGTAAGGAGGAGAGGGGGAAACCAACACTTCTCCACAGGACATTTGTCAGGACACTTTCCTCTAATAGTATAATTTGCACTAAAGTTGTTCTAGTTTGATTCCATGACAGGTCAGTTAAGAAAAACAACCTCCAGACATATAAAACTGTAAAAGATCAGGTGAGGGGACAGATCTAGAACCTGATCTTCACATAGGCTGCAAATCATAGGAAACATCTACACCACAAAGCAGCTTGGCCTCCAGATTTCTAGCATGTGATGTTAAGGAACTAAGAGAAGATGCAGCTCTTCAAAACTGTAAAAATACAACTGGTATCAGCACTACAAAACAGAACCCACTTTATTATTACTATTGTTACCAAAATACATGTAACAGGATGATTAAAGAGGTATAAAATCCACTGGATCTTGAGTTTGAGATCTTTAGGGCAACCAGGAGGGTGCATAGCAAGCTCACTACCTTGGACATGAGGAGGGCAGACTTTGGTCTCCTCAAGAATCCCCTTGGTAGAGTGTCATGGGATAGAGCCCTAGAGGGAAGAGGGGCTCAAGAGAGCTGGATGATATTCAAACATTGTCTCCTCCAGGCTCAAGAGCAATGTATCCCTACAAAGTTCAGGAAATAGCGAAGAACACCATAAGGTCTGCATGGATGAACAAGAAGCTCCTGGACAAACAAACACAAACAGCTTACAGAGAGTGGAAGCAAGGACAGATAGCCTGGGAGGAATACAGACAAATTGAACAGCCAGGGATCTGGTTAGGAAAGCTGAAGTACTGGCAAAGGTAAATCTATCCAAGGACATTAAGGGTAAAAAATAAAACTCCTTTAGGTACATCACTGATAAAAAAAACACTGGGGAAAATGCAGGTTCTCTCAGGAAAGATACGGGAGACCTGGTTACCCAGGACGTGTAGAAGGCTGGGGGACTCAGTGACTATTTTGCCTTGGTCTTCACTAGCAAGTGCTCCAGTCACTTTCACTGCTCAACTCGCAGAAGTGAAAGCAGGAACTGGGAAAAAGAAGAACCTCCTTCTGTAGGAGAAGGTCGAGTTTGAGACCATCTAAGAAACCTGAAGGTGCACAAGTCCATGAAACCTGATAAGACACATCCATGGGTCCTGAGGCAACTGCCTGAGGAAGTGGCTAAACTAATCCAACATATTTGAGAAGTCATGGCAGTCTAGTGAAGTTCTCATTGACTGGAAAAGGGGGAATATAATTCCCATTTTAAAAGAAGGAAATAAGGAAGCCTCAGGCAACTACAGGCTGGTGAGGCCCACCTTAGTGACTGGCAAGATCATGGAACAGATCCTTCTTTAAACTATGCTAAGGCACACGGAAAATAAGGTGGTGATTGGTGACAGTCAGCACTGGCTTCACTGAATGCAAATCATGCCTGACAAATTTGCTGGCTTTCTGTGATGGGGTTGCAGCAGTGGTGGATGAGAGAAGGGCAATAGACACCATCTACCTGGACTTGTGAAAAGCATTTGACACTGTCCTGCACAATATTCTTACCTTTAAACTGGACAGACATGGATTTGATGGATTGACCACTCAGTGGATAAAATATTGGCTGGATGGCCTCACTCAAAGAGCTGCGGTCAGCAGCTCAATGTCCAAGTGGAGAACAGTGATGAGTGATGTCCCTCAGAGGTCAGTATTGGGCCTGGTCCTTTTTAACACCTTTGTCAGTGACATGGACAGTGGGGTCAAGTGCACCGTCAGCAGCTTTTGCCAGTAATATCAAGATGTGGGGTGTGGTGTGGTGTGGTGTGGTGTGGTGTGGTGTGGTGTGGTGTGGTGTGGTGTGGTGTGGTGTGGTGTGGTGTGGTGTGGTNTGGGGTGTGGTGTGGTGTGGTGTGGTGTGGTGTGGTGTGGTGTGGTGTGGTGTGGTGTGGTGTGGTGTGGTGTGGTGTGGTGTGGTGTGGTGTGTGGTGTGCAACACACAGGAGTAAGGGATGCCATCGAGACGGAGCTTCACGGGCTTGAGAGGTAGGCCTGTGTGAACCTCATGTGGTTCAACAAGGCAGAGTGCAAAGTCCTGCATGTGTTGGGGCACTCCCAAACACAAGTACAGACCGGGCTGAGAATGGACTGAGAGGAGCCCTTGGGAGAAGGACTTTGGTGTGTGGGTAGACAAGAAACTCATTGTAACCCAGCAATGTGTGCTTGCAGCACAGAGAACAAAATGTGTCCTGGGCTGCATCAAAAGCAGCATGGCCAGCAGGCCAAGGGAGGTGATCCTCCCCGTCTGCTCTGCTCTACTGAGACCCCACTTGGAGTGCTGTGTCCTGCACAAGAAAGACTTTGACCTGTTGGAACGAGTCCTGGGGAGAGCCATAAGTTGATCACAGGACAGTAGCACCTCTCCTACAAACACAGTCGGAGAGAGCTGGGGCTACTCAGCCTGGAGAAGAGAAGGCTCCAGGGACACCTTAGAGCAGCCTTCCACGACCTAAAGGGGGCCTACAAGAAAGCTGGAAAGAAGTTTTTCACACAGGTATGGAGTGATAGGACAAGGAGGAATGGCCTTAAACTAAAGGAGGGCAGGTTTAGATTAGGTATTAGGAAAAAATTCTTTACTGTAAGGGGGTGAGGTACTGGAACAGGTTTCTCAGAGAGGCTGTGCACTCCCCACTCCTGGAGGTGTTCAAGACCTGGCTGGCTGGAGCTCTGAGCAACTTGGTCTAGTGGGAGGTGTCCCTGCCCATGGAAGGGGCATTGGAACTAGACAAACTTTTAAGTCTCTTCCAACTCAAACCATTCTATTCAGGGAACAAGACCAATGGATTCCTCTCTCCTTGGGGAAAATAAGAAAGTAAGAATCTTTGGAGCACTTTAACAAGGCTATGAACAATTTTACTATTGGAAACTAGTGAAAAGTATAGTCACTTTTCTCCCTGTGAGGACTAACTTAAAGCATATCCCTCAGAAAGGTACAATGCTGCAGGCCCCTACTGAGCTTCACCACACAGTACCAAATCAGGATGCAAAGGCTGACTGCATAGACCGATGGGAGCAGGCAGAGGTTCTGCAAACCTCAGCATGTTGCCTACTAAGGGATGCCTACTTTTAATCTAATTACAGTCTTGTATCAGTAAACTGAAGCATCTCTGGGTTTTGGGGTTTTTGCTGGTTCTACTTTTTTGGTGCCTTTTTTTTTTTGGTTGGATGGTTGGGTTTTTTTAAGGTTTCTATTAGTTCTAGGGTTTTCTAAGTATCAACAAAATTGTTCTAATTCAAGAAGAAAAAAACTCCAAATTACTCAAGCTAGCTGGAAGTTAGGAACTTCACCTATATTCAAGTTACAGCAGTTGCACAGCTTCTCAGTGAAAATTAAGGTCTATGAGGGTAGGGCAGGGGAGTGAGACAAGAAAAAAAACCTAATACAATGATAATACCCAGCACCTATGCAAATCTTGATGCTTCTTAATCATTAGGCTACTTGACCTGACTTTATATCCAAAGTTTACAACTTTCTGGGGCAAGCAGATGCAAAAAGATGCACCTTCTTTCTCACTGGTAGCAGAGAAAGTTATAACGAAGAATTCCTTATAGAGGAGGCTTTTGAAAATATCAGTTACAGCCCAAAATAAATAGCTACACAAACTGAACAGTTTGGGGAGGTTGTTCTAACCAAGATCTGAAAGACTTCTGTGCGCCACTTCTCTCCTGATGCCAAGCATGAGTTTGGCCATCTATTCAGATGAAATTCTGAATATAATTTACCTTGAAACCTTGGAAAGACATAATCATCCTAACCATATGGTAACTACCACAAACTGAACACCTCTGCAAATCATAGCAACTACAGAAACATTCAGACAAAACAAAGGGAGTATAGCGGAACCATCTGAAGTCTCTGCTAGTCTCAATAGGAATGTGCCTTGCAAAAGAGGGCTTTAATCAAACACTACCAGTTTTAACAATTTTGCTGCAAATGCCGCAAGTATAGTCAGGAATACCCACAAGCAACACTTACCAACCAAAGACACTGTTAAGCTCTGCGACTTAAGGGTCTTGCTGAACATCACTCACAAGGGAGATTGCTTCCACTGCACCCCAGCTGGGGAGCCCCCAGCAGCCAAACCCAGGCCCCATATGGACAGGGCCAGAAGTATCCCATTTACTGGGGACATGGACTGCCAGGCCATCCAAGGCCCCAGCAGGGTGAGATCAGCTCTGGGTGGGCTGTGAAAAGCAAATGACTACTACTTGCTTCAGTTTTATAAACAGACTTGCCCATACGGAACTCCAAGACAAATCACAGCTTTTGGGTTGGATTTTGAAAGTCACATGTTTAAGCAGTTGAAATGCACGGAGAAAGAAGGATTGCAGTACAAGCATGAAAGGTCTTAATGAACCAAGCAAGGTTAATGTTCCACACCATTAAAGCAAAAACTTCCAGCAACTGAAACTACCATTTCATGACAATCTTCCTCATCCAGTACAAGAAAATTGTTGACTGGAGAGAGAAGTACTGCAACTACTTCCTCTTATATCCAGCAACAATTAGAAATCTATCAGACGACCATGAACTTCTAGAAAGCAAAGTTCTACCAAAATTGTCCTAATATCATTGTTACTGCTCCCAGAACCCGGTGCTTTCAAACCAAAATAATAAAAAACAATGCACCTTTTCATTATTGGCAAGAAGTATTACTGCTGTTTGTTTCTATGTCATAGTCTACATGGAGGTATGTGGAACAGGGTAAGAACATGCTAAGTGACAACAGCCTCCAATTTTCTAACCTGGGGGTAGCAACACAGAAAAAAAACCAAGCAGGTGCTACTTCTTTCAAAGTAGAGATCTTCTTCAATACAGAACCAGCACAATAAAAAAAACCAAATTAATTAGAACTCACGAACATGCAGCCTGTTGGTCAAAACTGGCCTTCTCAGCTTTTATTCAGCAGTAATAATCTGAAATTAAGTACACTAGCTTCTCAAGTAAATTCACTTTCTAAGTCAAGCATTAAAAACTGCAACGCTTTTCCAAAAATCCAGAATAGTCTACATATAACCAGTTCTTCCTCAACAGACAAGAAAAAGATGGGATTTACATCTTCTCTAAGTTCTTATGATTTTTTTCACTGTGCCAGGTTTACATATCTTTTCCTCCATAAGTGTTTCAGCCTACCAAGAGGAATTAACAAAAAAGAGTGTAACAGCTTAAAAGGGTTTTGCTGTCTGCCAAGAGCAAAGCAACTACTTCTTTGAGACCTATATAAAAAAAAATGTACAGAAAACCTGTGCAAGTTGGGAAGAACAGTGGTTTTATACCACTAAAGCAGTTATGCAAGCAAACTCTAAATTAGACTTTCGTCAATAGGGACTACTTTGTTCAGAGAATACTACACTGGCAGTAGTAGCATAGGATAATCTCCTCTAGGGAGATTCTAGCCCTACGGGAGAGCTTGAGACACTAAGGCTCTTTTTACAGTTTCAGAACTACTTTTAAGTGTAAAGAGTCTTGATCTATTTTCCCATGCTAGGAGGAAGAAAGGAAATAGCTGAACTAGTCTAAACCGGAAGACAATAGACCAGTCAAGAGTCACTGTCAAGGTTAAACAGGAAAACAGGCTTAAGTTACAAAAAAAATTAAAATCTCTAATTTCAAATGAAACAATGATGTTTAGTCTTGAAACTGGGACATAGAAAACAGAGTTCAGAATCTGAAGCAAAAAACTCCCAGCATACAAGAAATGACAGTGAACGCAGCTTCACATACAAAGCTAAAAAACAGCCATGGCACTAAAGCAGTAATGGAAGTCTACTTGTGTTCTCTTAAAGGCTTCCATCACCTTTATCAAAATAAATACAGTTAACAAAAAAAGTGCTTTTACAAACCAGATGACCTGATACAGTTTACTTGTTTTCATGCTATCAAAGTTAAATTACAGGCATCTCATTCTGACAAGTTTCACTTTGTTTTTGCTTATCCATTTTATTTACATGCCAAAATAGGTAGTTACAGTAGTTACCTTGGTTCAAACACACAAAGGACAGAAACAATGCATACAAAACACTAGCTCAAGGTACTCTGTGTACTGGTATTGGCTGGGACAGAGGTTAAGTTTCTTCACAGTAGCTGTAATGGGGCTGTGTTTTGGATTTGTGATGAAAACAGTATTAAGAACACAAGGTTGTTTTAGTTATTGCTGAGCTGTGCTTGCACAGCACCAAGGCCTTTTCTGCTTCTCACAATGCTCCACCAGCAAGCAGGCTGGTGATCTGAAAGCTGGAAGGGACAAAGCTGAGACAGCTGACCCCAACTGACCCAAGAGATATCCCATGCTGTATGAGATCACGCTCAGCATATAAAAATAAGGGAAGAAGGATGAAGAGAGGAGTGTTTGGAGTGATGGCATTTGTCTTCCCAAGTCATCGCTATGTGTGATGGGGCCTTGCTTTCCTGGAGATGGCTGAACACTTGCCTGTCCATAGGAAGTGATGAATGAAGTGGTGAATGAATACCTTGTATTGCTTTGCTTGCATGCAGTTTTTGCTTTCCCTATTAAACTGCCTTTATCTCAACCCACGATTTTTCTTATGTTTATGTTTCTGATTCTCTCTCCCATCCCACTGGTGGAGAATGAGCAAGTGCTTTCATGGGCCGAGCTGCCCACTGGAATCAAACCAAGACAGAAAATGGCAGAATTAAGGTAACATACAACCTTGATATATTTACCTGAAACAGAATAAAGACAGTGCTTAATTACACATCCCTACTACTCTGAAAGTTAAGGGCATAAGTGTTTTTTCATTAAGAAATCTATCCAGAATACCAGTTCCCCAAGATCTCTAAACACTTTGGATACTCCTTTATAGATCAGTTCTGTAAGGGGTCCAATAAAATTTATGTCATAGAACCCACACTGGATTTCATTAAATTTACTTATTTTGCCATTTTAATAAATAACACAAGCACTTGAAGAACATTAGGAGAACAAGGAAATACACATCAGGAAACAGAGCATTTAATGAAATTATACAGAAGCGTCTTACCCTGTAAAATGCCATGTGACTGTAGTAGCCTTTACGCATCATGAGACAGGAACACTTACACTGGAGTTGAAATGGCCACAGGCAAAATTAATTCCTAATTTACAGGAAAGAAAATTCAGAACTTAAATCCTCTTTCACTAGGTTTAAATATAACCCAATATATCACATGCTGGATATATTTTACAGGAACAACTACTGTCACCTCAGAAGTAAACGTTTTAAGTATGCTAAAACTGTTGCGATAGTTTACTGAGGCAAACAAAACCGTACCTTGGGTAATCATTAATTTTTTTCTTTTGCAAAGTAAGAAGCACAGCTGGCATATTGATAGGCCAATACTTCAGGACAGAACTGGCAGTGTAGTCAGCAACACATGACATTTCTTGTGCCAGAGAGATCTGTGGAAGCTTCAATGTATTTATATAAACAGGTTTAGTCTTTATCGCTATTAGGTTTTACTGACGGATTTCCTCTCTGTGGACCAAAACAAATGAATTACTATTTTCCCCTCCTCCTCTTACACATGGTATTTACAAAGAAAGCCTAGCTTTCACGGATGCCTCCCTTCCACTTGAGGAAGGGTAAAAGGGGAGAGCAGGGAGCAAACCTCAAAAGATTCAGCTTTCATAGTTAAGAGGGGATACAGAATGCAAATGGAAAGGCAACAGCTGTGGCAAGCAGGTACAGAACAATCCAAAATAACTGCATGATTACAATATTGTTTAGATGAGTCTTAATGATTAATTACTCAGGTCAAAAAACAATCCTCAGTCACGTTTCCAAACTGGGTGGAGTAGCACATGACATATTCAGCCCCAGCAGAGCCAAGAACAAAGAGGGACTACTGCTGTAGTTACATGTCCCCAGTGTTTTCTTTGTGCTGTCACTGCATTTACCTTACTGTCCCATAAGTTGACCTACAGAGAACAACTGACAGAAAGTTAAAACTGGTTTTTTGCTAATTCGGTCCCCAAACTTGCCTACTGTAAGATCTGCTGAACAACAGTGCAAGAGAACAGCCAGGAAACTCCCAAGGAAGGGATATGAAGAGACACTACCTTTTCTAGCAAGAGCTTGAAGTCTTTAAACAGCACTTTGGATGGATTTGCTAATCTGTGCAGATGTACCTTGGCTATTGGTCTCATCTACAAATCAAACCTTTAATCATATTCCCAAACAATGCTATAACTAAAGTCTTAAACGTCTTCACTTTCTTAGAAAGTATAATTTCACTGCTAAGCAATTTTTATAGTGCTCAAGTCTGTAAGAATCAGAAGATAAAGAGTATAAACAATCAGTGGCAATGCTTCATCTTTTCTCTAATATCTGCACCCCACCATCATTCCTGTCCGCACACAGTGCCCAGCAGGCCAAGCAGACAGCACACCTCAGATGTGTGAGCTGCACAGATGTGAGGTCACCCCCAGCATCCCATGACCACCTCACTCCACTGCAACACTCTCTCCTCAGACACACCGACATCCTTTATCTTACCAAGCAAATCAGTTTTTGCATAGATTAGCACAGGGAAGTATTCTGAGTACTTTGAGTATTGCTCAGAGTATTGGTTTAATATAGTGACTATTTTTGCAAGATTGTTCATCAAAAGATACCCTGAAATGTCTAAATGTAGGATTCAAACATCACTTCTATAACACAGTTTCATCTGCCAAATACTGTTTTTTGATCTCAGCATTTTTATACTTGATGTTTATGTTCAGACGTGTGCTTACATTGTATTGTTTTGGATTGAAGATTATTTCCAATCACAGAATTGCAGGATGGATGAGGTTGGAAGGGACCACAGTGGGTGATCTGGTCCAACCTCCCTGCTCAAGCAGAGTCATCCTAGAGCACATGGCATAGGATTGCATCCAGACGATTCTTGAATATCTCCAGTGACGGAGACCCCACAATAATTTACAGAATCCAGAATATCTAAACTGAACAGCAGAATGATGGGGGGAAAAAAAGGCTTAGTTTTGATACTTCTTTTGTCTTAGAAATTTTCAGTCAGACTTTCCAAGCAGTCTTGTTACTCTGAATAATTATTTGGAATACTGTATGCGAATATACCAGGAGTGTAAAGTAATATTCTAACTTCTTCATTTTGAAAGAAAGAAAAGAGAGTGATTAGTGGAAATGACTCTTAAAAAAAACCAAACACCAAAACAAAAACCAAGAGTAGCAATATCAAGCCTTGTCACTTGGTGGCAGCACACAAAAAAAAACCCAAAACACTTGAGCAAGACCACAAAATTTCTTCCCAGCACATATTCCTTTAATAGCTCTCCTATAAGTGCCACAATTCCTGGAAGGCTCTAGTCACTTCACATATTTAAGGTAGGCACCTAAATTTTTAAAACTACTGACTTCACACTCAAGGAGATACTAAAGGCTCAAAATTAAAAGAGCTTTACTTCGGTCTTTCTAACATGTTTAGAGGTTCACCTACCTCCACCAAAATTGCCAGAAATGTGCTAAATAGTATTCCCAAACAGGTGCAAGGCTGAGCAAGCAAACAGAAGCAATACTTGAAAGCCTGATATCCCAACAGTTCCTATAAACTGAACAAAATACGGGACTCTTATCGATTTGGATATCAAATTGATGCACCATCAATTTGGATTTCATGCCATCAGAAAAGGCCTGACAATATACCAGAAAACTCATTACAGTCCAACATCTCTTCCACCAGCTGAAACTTGTCAGCATCACACACGAAAGGCAACACCGCACACAGTAAGTACCCAACAGTGCTACTGTAGTCAGTGACAATGAATGAGAACTGATAGTCTTCACCCATTTAAATAATTGATGTTTAAGCAAAGGTTAGATTTAATTAAATTAGTAATATTTAATAATAATTAAATAATTTAGAAAACACTTTCAAGAAGTATTTGAAACTACTACTACTGAAGCAGGAAAGAGATGCAACAAGAACACAAAGATCTGCTGACTTCCTTCTCTGAGTGATGTTGCCCTTTATCAAGGGGGCAACAGGATCGCAATCTTTTCTCTCAAACTGGTCTTCTACACACAGATGTACAAAGAAATACAAACTACATAATGTCTTATTTCTGCAACCACATGATAAACAGCTTTCTTTTGCACTATTTGTAATCTACATGCCAAATTTACCAATGACTAATAAAAGATTACCATATGCTATCACATCATTAACACACAAGTTGCAATGATAGTTCTATTTTCTATATATTAGATCTTTATTAATATAACTACAAGATTTAAAACACAGTCATTTCTTAATAATGATCTCATACAAAAGCAACTAATAAAGTCTTTATAGTACTGAGGGTTTTTTGTACCAAACATAAGATGATATTATCAAAACAATTGATTTCTGGAACAAAGAACTTGAGTTTAAAAGAGCAAAGTACTCTTATTCAAGCTTCAGGGAGATAAAATCATCAGTTTAAGCCAAGCATTAGGAAGTAAGTATGACTTGTATCACAGAAGAATGACTGTGATAGTTAAAAATATTAAATAAATTTAAGTAGAGAAGATAAGCTCTCCCTCCTTTTCCCCTACCTAACGGAACAGCTTACTGTTCCCTAGTATACATGCAGTCTGGTAGGGCCCTTCAATTTTATCAGCTTCATTAAAACTGCACTTTCAGTGGGACACACATGAAACAACAGCCTAATCCAGCATCGCAGCAAGAAGATAAAATGGAGACCAAGGGAGAGAGATGAAAGTGAACACAGAAAGCAAGAGAAGCGCAGCAGTTTGCCATCAGAGGGAGTACGAGCCTTAAACAAGAGTGTTCAGCTTCCAGGTGGGAGCAGACACACAGCTCTACTGTGATTATGAACACCTACACAGGTTTAAGGGAGGGCTGGTCCTCCAAATTTTTGTTGAGAAACAGCATATATAGGAAAAAGCTGCAAGAAAACAAAGTTTTTGTTGAAAAACAGAGCTGCTACAATATTTTTATATGTAGAAAGACAGCCATAGGACAATGAAAAAACACTTCAAAATTCTGCCCATTAAAATTACTAATATTAAGAAAAAGTTAGGAAAAATGTGCTCCTGTTCCTTTTTTTCAGTACACTTATTGCCTTCAAAAGGGAAAAAAAGCATTCTATATAGCAACATGGAACTTGGTTTTGGGTCTGACTGAAATGAAATGGGAAACACTAAACAAAGAAGCATAG
This sequence comes from Callaeas wilsoni, assembly GCA_013398955.1. Lineage (NCBI taxonomy): Eukaryota > Metazoa > Chordata > Aves > Passeriformes > Callaeidae > Callaeas > Callaeas wilsoni. The sequence goes on along the minus strand of VWPU01016568.1, from coordinate 20,145 downwards.
ACTATATCAACCTGCACTTTATCCCAAACTCTCAGCTCCACTTTGGTGCTGTTCAGTGCCAAGCGTGCCTTCAACACACTGCCTGCTCCTCAACCTGTAAGAGCAGATCCTCAGCTAAGGCATGGAGAAAAGAGGGGTGAATGATTCTATGTAAAAAGAAATAGTATTCCACCACCACCACCAACACACACAAGTTTCTAAGATTTCTTTTCTATCCCTGCTCCTGAAGAGGGAAGATAAACCACTCAGCATATTCAAGACTGTCAGATGGTCTAGACAACAATGAAGTGCTATCAGGCCCAGTCTGTTTCAGAAAGGAAAATGTTTGCCCATTTACCCATGTCCCGAATTGCAGAATACACTAACTTCCTCGTACAGTAGGAAAAAACAGTTCTCTATATTCCAGAGGTACTGAAAAAGTAGCAGAGTAGGTCTACAGTACCTCAGTGTATTTTCTACATCCAAACAATGGAGCCATTCATTTGTTCATCTTCATTTTTCCTATTTAAAAGTGGTCTCAGCAAAATCAGCAGAGGTCTGGCATCTTTTAAAAATAGTGTCAATTGCATTTTAGTCAGGGGAAACAAAAAAAAGAGACTGCTTCCCTAATTTTAAAAGGAAGGTGAACTAAAATGTGATTGAATCATAGCAAAATAGCTCTCATTGGGGTGGGGAGAGGGAAACACTCCTTTTCACAGGAATCAAAAGCTGGAGGCACATACTTGGTGTTAAGTACGTCGCCTGCTTAGGACAAGTGTAAATGAGTCCTACCATCTGTACTCACATTCAAAGGATAGTCTGGCAAGATAGCAGGGAGAACACAAAGCAATATGACGCTCTGCTCTTAATGCTATGGATGCAGTTAAGCTGGGAAATAGAGGAAGACTTAGCAGTTAAACTAAGAACTACCTATGGTGACAGACACTGAATACTTTATTCTCTGAATTTATAATTATTTATAGAATCCTACACAGAAATCTATAGTAGAGACGTACCTACAAACTCACATATAACAATACTGCAGAGGCTGATTAATGCTGTATTTCACATAAATATTTCTATCTCACAGAATAATGCAGAGATGCTCAAAGTATAAATAGGTTGGAGCAAGAAGTCATTGTGGAACATCAATTATTCAGAGAGAAGCTATTTACAATAACCATTTTTTATAGAGACAAGACCAAATGCATTGACTAAGAAAAAAACAACGTGAAAACAACAGAATGAACACTGGCAAGCAGCTTCCTGAAGCAAGCTGTGCTGAGCAGAGTAAAAGCAATAACCACATTGGAAGAAACAAGGAGCTCACAAAGACACAGTGTGACACTAATCTCAGCAAAGGTAGGGGAAGTCTCATCCAAAACGATGACTTGTGGCAGTATCTGAGCGAGGGCAGACAAAGCCATCACCAGCGTCTGGAGCAACATGCCACAGAAAGCTGCTGTTCCCAAAACAGCTAGGTGGGTGGGGGACCCAAACTCACAGAAGTCATAACCAAGGCTTATCATGAAACAAATTACTAATATTGGAAGAATGTGCCAAGTTCAGGTTTCTTCAATTTTCTTTTAGAAAGTCCTGAAAAGTCAAACTACATGGAAGGTTGAGCTTACCAACATTATTTTAGTTGTAATAAAAGCAATATATTTTAAAATACAAAACTAAGCTTTACTTTGGATCTCAGGATATGTAATTTAACATATGTAACACTGAACCTTCCATCTTTTACATCTGATGAGAGTCACTGGTACCAACTGATGCTAAAGACTGTTTCAATGTAGCACAAACACAGAGTTTATTTATCATGGTTACATATAAACTAGAGTACTTACAGGAAGGACAACAAGTTCTTCCCAAGATATTCCTGGATATCTCGGGGGCTGGAAGGAGGAGAATAGACATCTATCTGCTGTTCCAAAATCCTTGTGATGATCTGTTTATATTTATACCAAGCTTTGAAGAGCATGAAATGTACAATTAATTTAAAATGGTATCTCACTTTCTCCTCATTTTCATTCCTTCTTTTATTATATGAGAAAACTGTTTGCAATCTTAAAAAAGATCACTGATGCAGTTATGTTGGTTTATTTACTTAATCCTCTAATTTTTTTGTTGGTTAAAATCAGGCATATTATTTCAGAGCATTCTAGAGGTTATATTAACAGCATTTACAACTCCCAGAAGGTTTAGCAGCAGCAGATATTCACAAGGATGTCTGCCCCCCATAATCACAGTTTGCAAGTAGGTACACTAACATAAAATCAATACCATTAACATATACATGCAGCTGTGAGCCGAGCTGATTTGAGGGGAGGGAGGAGGATTTGAGAGGGTAGGAGGATGCTATCCCTTACTATTTCTTCAGTGACTACTATTTACCAAGGCCAACCACGCGGAGGAGCTTCACAGGCAAACAAAGCAGTAATTCAAGCTGTTTCATTATGAATCAGCAGAACTGTCAGAGATCATGGCAAAGTATTAGACTGTTTTAAAATAAAAGTAAATTAAAAAACAGATTTAATAGTTCTCCTGATGTTGAGTCCTACTCTGTGATTTGCTATTCAGATAAAAGCTTTGAGCTTGAACAGTTCCCTGGCATAAAACAAGAGGTGAAATAATGAACTGACAAGCCTGGAGACTTGTGAACCTATGAAGCATCCCAAATGACATAAGTGAAAACACGTGTTGATCCTCTGATGTTCACACCACTGTTAAAAATGAAAAATGATCAAAGCAGAAGAGGAGTAAGATCCTCTAACAAATCCAGAAACTTTTACTTACATGTTATTTCAGCATGTGCACATGTATAATTTCAAACAATAACTACTTATACAAAAAGCCATATCAACATTGAAAATTCTTATCATATACTTGGAAATGATACACCTTAAAAAAAGCCCCACAAACAAACTACTGCAGCTCAGTCCCCATTATGGTCTTCATTTTCACTTTTACAGTTCTTTAAGCACTTCAGAGAGAACTTCCGTTTAAAAATTTGTGGAGAAAGCAAAGCAAGCAGAAGATGAATTCTGATCGAATATAACATCAAAAGGACACATAGACAATAGCATTGCTCCTTAAGCCGAGGGAAGAAATCTTTACATTTCACACATCTTTTAGCAAGGTAATTATCTGGATAAAAATAAGGTAGCATGCTATGAGTCACAGCAGTTCATATATAAATCAACCCATTAAGAAACTTCACAACCAGGACAGACTTCTTTAGAACCTACAGCTACTCTTCAAAAACACTGCACATAAGACCAAAAAAGAGTAATGCTTTCCAGTCTGAACAGATGCCTGTCACATTCAAAGAGAAATACAAATCAAGAAGTGATGTTCACAGACATTAAAATCAGAAGAAAGCACAGGTTTGGAGCTATTTGAGCACATGTTTGTCCATAGCAGGTTACCTCTCAAAGTCTACAGTCTGGCTTCACAGAAACCTCAGTGCTTAGAACACACAAGAGGACTGAAGAGTTAAAACCCTCAGATTATGACTGTGGAACAGAGACTTTCTAGGATACAGCTGTGACATACTTCAGAACACCTATGGGAAGACAACAGTTAAATATGGATATTGGGTAGACAGAGGAAAGAATTGCATACTTTAGGTATCTGCCGAGGCACAAAGATTAGACTTGATCAATAGTATTTATAGGATAGCAGGGTGGCAGTTTGTGAGGTTATGTTTTACCAGCACACTACCTTTAAGAAATTGTTTCTTAATTCATGGGTTTTAATCATTACTATTTAATTTCACGTATCTGAATTTTAACATTTCCACTCTACCTAATACAAGGGTAGGAAAAACAGGAAGAAGGGTCAGGAGCATTTTAGAAAATACACATCCATCAGACAGAATGACAAAACATAAATACTATTTCAAACATAAAAGTATGCATTTGCAAAATTAAGTTATAGGCATAAAAAAGAATGTCTACTGGAAACATTCAGCTCATGCACTAACAGGAACAAACCATCATAAATAAAAACTTCCTTGGAGTTGTTCCTCCCTCCCTGAAAGGAGAGCAGTACCTTTAAAAAGAGTATTTTTAGATTAATTTTTGAAAGCAAAAATAGAAGTACGCCCAAATGGCCTCACTGGATCTTTAACGAGGAAGTGCCGTAATACACAGGGAATAACCGTGCATGCGGTCATTTCTCTATTCCCAGGGCCAGCAATGCAAACAGCAGTTGTCTTCTTAATCCTACTGACTAGGTCTTTTAAGAAAAAGACTGGGAAACATAGCAAAATATATGGAATAAGCAGCTCTTTGAATAGATTTAAGAGCCTGCAATTTCATGTAAACATTAGCGCACATGGGGTGGTGTTGTCTTATCAGCCTTGAGGCTATTGTTACAGGACAAAATCATGTTTTTAAGATGGGACAGGAGAAGAGTCAGAATTCACTTGGAACAGAGGCATTCCACATAGGTGTGTCCAAAGAAAGCTTTAAGCTTTTAACACAGCTCACTGATACACAGCCTTCATTCCCCAAAATGCAAAACACTAAAAGAGAACTGGCCAATAGACTCAGAGATACATTTTCACATATGGATATAGCAGCACTTCACCTTACAAGAGGCACAAATCACTCAACTGCAAGTCAAATATCCGAGTGAAAAAGAAGTTCTGCATTTTCCAGTTCACTGTAATTCCACGGGAAACACAGAGGGTACTACCACACACTTTAGGACTTTCTTACTCCAGGGGACAATCCAGTTGCTTGGACAGGACACATAGCCAAACATCTCCTTTATGTGCACTCTTGTCAACTGCTTAAAGCTTAAATCTTGACTGCCACTTCCACGTAAGTGCACAAGGAAAACTGGCATTCTTACATGCCATGCACAAGTGCCACAGCAGATTCCACTACCTCAAAACAGCCTGCAAAGGGAAGAAAATCAGATACCTCCGACTGCCAGAAGTCAGTCACCTCTGTCTGACCTGGGGACTGCCATACATAAGAGCACAGTTTTGAAGTTCAGCAAGATGTGGTCATTACAGGAAAAAAAAAAAAGTAAATTTTTTAAAAAAATATTATTACATTTCACAGATAGTGGAACACTTCAAAAGACAAGAAAAAAGACAAGTTAACTGTTACAGCTAAGTCCACTTGCACAGTGGACATAGACATTATCCCAACCAAGTAATGCCATCAATCCAAAGCAGATCATGTAAACCAAACTAAGACCTTGCTCAGTTAAAGTGCCATTACACTGACTGAATAGAATTCACTTCCAAAGTACATTTGGCTACCTACAATTATCTAGGTACGATGCTCTTAAAAACAAATACAACAAGTCAGACTTTTTCTTGACAGACAGGAACCCAAGAATTGTGCCACATGAAAATTTAAAGTTTTCCATTTCTTCAGGGTGACGATAGGGGCCAGATGGGTAGATTGTGAGAACATATCTCCTCCTATGAGGAGAGACTGTGGGAGCTGGTCCTGTTAGGTTAGAGAAGATGGAGAGGGGATCTCATCACTGCTTATAAATATCTCAAAGATGGGTGCCAAGAGAATGGTGTCAGATTCTTTTCAGTGGTGCCCAGTGACAGGACAAGGCAGAATGTTCATAAACTAAACCACAAGAAGTTTCACCTCAACCCAGAGAACAACTTCTTTTCATTGAGGTTGGCAGAGCACTGGAACAGGCTGCCCAGAGAGGTCGTGGAGTCTCCCTCTCTGGAGACATTTAAAACTCACCTGAGTGTGTTTCTGTGTCACCTACTCTGTGTCACCCTGCCTGGGGAGGGGTTGGACTGATCATCTCCAGAGGTCATTTCCAACCCTAATGATACAAAGACAACCTTCCAAACACAGAACAGCAAAATGATGTGCACTAAACAGAGTGTAATCCAGCACAGCCAAAACCAGACACAAAAGAAACTCCCTATGAAATGATTATTCTAGCATCTCTCCACAATAGCAATGGAATGTTGCAGCAATTTCTCTCAGTCCTGCCTGCTTAAATCCCTCCACAGGGAGAAGACAAGCAAGCTACCACTAAACGAGATCACCAGGTGTAGCACTCTTCAGAGCAGACGGCTGATTGCTTTACTAACACCTTTTCAGCTAACCTCTACTTATGTTCAGAAGAAGGGCAGACCGGGGTAAATCAAAGTGAGTTATCCTGGGTTCTATTTTTGCTTTTTGGATGCACTTAAATAGCACACGATAACCTTTACACTGCATTAATTACTTTAATGCACTAATTACTTTACTTTTATTACTTCTGCTATACTTTTTAATTTGTGATTTTGGCAGAGCAATTAACAAAGACAGAAATAAAAAAATATTTTAAGTTGTTTTAATTACATGTACGACTAATTAAAATCTTCCAAAAATGTCTTGAGTTAAGTAGTCCACAGTATTTCCTTCATACAACAACAGTTAATGGGCTGAATCAATAACTTGGGGTTGGTCTGTCAAAATTTTAGGATTAGCACAGTTCTGTCAGACTTCACTTCATATGAGAAGCTTCTCTTTTTCCCAGCTTCTTCTGGTTTTCAACACTGAACAGACCAATTAAGAGGAGTAATTGTAAAGAAAATACCATTTGTTCCAGAAGAGGCTACTGTCTAATGCCGCTTTCAAACAGTGAGCTTTTACAAACTCGTTCCAAGTGCTTAGCTCATGACTTCCGTCCGTGAACCAGTTTGAATCCAATCCTCTGGCAACAAATATATACTACGTAAGTGTTATTTTCTATAATTCTTTGAAAGCAAGTAGATGCTGTACTTAAATCTTAGCAGGTTATATCCATATCTTTTCCTAATGTAATTTTTAAATCAAAAATTTCCCTGTCCAGTTCTCTACGTACTCAAGCTCGAACATTCCCTTGAAGTTCCCACAATCCATGCCAATAAACCACACTGAAAATAGATTAACCTTTTGTCTAGTCTTATCACTGAGAACCTTTGTACAACATAATACAAAAAGCACAACAAAAAGTACTCTGTATCTCCTATAAAACAAGGAACATAAAGTACAGAATAATGAGAAAATTGCCATAAATGTAATTTAATTTGCAGCATTGACTCTGATTTTTAAACACTAATAGCTACATAATACAGGTATTCTCAAAACTGCATACTTTTAATAACTTGATTTATTTCAGTATAGCAAAGAAGATTCTGCTATCTTCTCATATTCTGTCCTCTTACAAAGAAAATCTATAATCTGATACTTAGGTGAGCTGTTTTAAATATCAAACTATGTTTCTGATTAACACTGTGCAAAATAGTTCTTTATTTAATGTTTGTCATTCTCATTCCTTCTCCCCACCCCTCCCCCATTTCAGTGTTCATTTGTTTATGTTTTACATTTTTATGTCACCCATGTGGGTTTTGACACCTAGTAGGAGCAGCATAATACCACCCTCCAGCCCACAGGAGAGACAGCTGACCTACTCAGAAAGCAGCCCCTGAATGGCTGCCTAAGACTTTTAGGTTAAAAATTTTTAAAAAATTTAAATAGTGCTGATGACCAGCTTCTAGAACCACCCTGAAGTAGGGGCTGTAACTTGAGTCCTCACAAACTTACAGGTGATATGTAGGCAACTATTTGTTTAGAAACTGTTAAGAACAATTTTATTATACCCTGATTTGCCAAAGTAATTATTCCCAGTGCATTCTCACAGTCAAAAGGCATGCCCAATTTGCTGGGGTTTTTTTAAACGAAGCTTTGTAGTTTTACCATTGCTTATTCCAGAAGATTAAACCAGTCAGATGAATGAATAGCCTCATCCATAACCCAGTGAATGAAACATTTTTACAGCACAATCAAACTGAGAAACAGAATAAAGTAAGGAACAGTCCACCTTGATAAGATTTTCATTAATGGCAATTCAAAATGTTATCTTCTCTAGCTGCTGATAAAAATATTTGCACAATCAGTGTGCTTATGCTGTGGTATCCATACAACAATACGAGGTGATATGTGGAATATAAAACACTAACTACTATTTTTTGTTTTCATTTCCTATTGAGCTGAGATGAAAAATTTTCTTCTATTACAGAAGGTTGCAGTTTACTCCTAGACTGGCATGCTTCATTAATTAATATCTGTAGAGTTTATTTCAACCTAGGCATTTTTCTATGAGCATGTTTTCTTACTAGATATTTCCCTACCCCAAGCTTATATCTCTGTGCAACGAGATAGAGGGATCACTAGTCACAACAGGCATGACTCCAAGCCATAACTGGATGGTGTCCAAGAATTAAAGCTGCCCACATAAGAAGCACAAATGTTGAAGGGCCTTCTATCCATACATGTTTCTATGAGAAAAAAAGGCTGTAGCAAGTTCAGACTACTTTTGGCATATGGTTTTCAGGTAACTGGACTACCCGAACAGAGTCGTCTACTTTCACCGCAACCTCTTGAGAAGAGATGGAAGGCAAGAGAAAGTCTTTTTGGTGTCATTTTCAGAGCTCCAGTTGTAAAACTGACTCGTAGAGCATGTGATCAGCCTAAGAGGGGGAAAAAACAACTTTAAAATGCTGCAGGAGAACTGACATGTTGATGTCAGATGGGAGATGGGAAAAAGCTGAGGATCCTAAAAGGCAGTGCGTGTGGTAAACAAGTATGTTACAGAGGAACTTTTCTTCTTTCTGAGTTTTCAGTCACTGTAAGTCAACATGGTGTGTTATAAATAGAAGCAGACTTCTTAAAGACCCCAGGTTCTTTTACAGTTTAAGAGGAATTCATAACCACACTCAAACCCCAGAACAATCAGGAACCAGACAGGAAAATCAAGCCTGTTGTTGAGTTTCAAAACACATTCTAAGAAGTTTAAGACCAACAGCATGAAAGTTACTCAGAGAGAAAGGTCCAAGGCAGACCACACTCATATGTTTCTCCACTCACCTCCAGCCCTCAAACCAAAGGACACTCACACAAGACACATCATCTGTGATTACAGGACTTCTGACACAAAGACAGACATTAGAGTAAGTTTATCTGATCCAAAACACTCCTTTGTACCTCCTACTTAGGAAAATTTTCAAAGAACAACTTCACAGTCCTATGCTAACCTAAATAATTTGCCTCTCCCCTCCCTTTTCACCACTTTGCAGAAGAAAAGTATGAGAGACTGCTTAAGCTCAGCTACCACCTAATATCAAACCATGCCCTTAGGCAGGAGATTAGAAGCCAGTGAGTTTCAACCATTATTGTTAGAAACCCTGCAAATAAACAGCAACAACAAAACAACCAAAAAAACAACCCAAGGAGAAGCACATCGCTAAACTCCATCCTAAAATTACTGAACTCTAACCTTTCATGAAAATTTACCTACTCCACGGCTTAAAAGAACGGGGTTGATTCAGGCAATGTACTCCATTTCTCACACACACAGTTGTACCCTACACCAGAAATACATTTGCATTCAGCAGTTCATGTATCTGTATTTCCTTCTCCGATCTGTCAGCTGAAAATGTTGGCCTTCACTGTGGTAAATAATTTCCAAGTCATATAATTAGCATAGTTTTGGCTGTTAATTAACCTCTTAAAAGAAAATCAGAATTACAAGAAAAACATATCCTAATATTTCTGTCAGTACTTAATCTTACTTGTTACAGGTCATTTTCATTGTTTCTTATCTAGTGAAAAAATCAAGACAGTGCAAATCTACACCAAAGGAATTGCCACCTCACTTCTGCAGCCATGCCACACAGTGAAAACTAAGAACTTGGTATTCTGAACAGGCATCCCGTGACAACACAGCACTTCCCATGTCACTGTACTCCACACAAGAGCAGGCCATGAAACCTTGAGGTCAAATGATGTAATTCCAACAATTCCTCCTCTTTTCTTCAGTTATCCATCCTACTCTTACAGGTTACTTTTCCCAAAAACAAGGTGTGTGACAGGCATCACAAAGGAAGCACCACCAGTGGGTACTACAGTCATATATGTGTGACTATATATACATTAAAAAAACCAACCCAGGGCTTTTCTGGACACATCTAAAACTCCTGCATGTCAGTAGAGGTCATAAGGGTTGCCACAGCATGGAAGGCTGAGCTCCAGCAGACACTTCTGAGATCTTTTCTGCAGGCACATTCATCCTGTCTTAGGGTTCAGCTCACTGTGGCCGACTTCTGCCACCAGATCAAGCTTCAAGCCTTCAAGTTTTACTTGTGCTTGCAGCCATTCCAGAGGCAAAGAGCTAATTTTCTAAAGAACTTACTCCAGAATGACAGTTCCCAAACGACGCTGCAACACCTCCAATCAACATGGAGGAGAACACTGCTAATACTGGTGTGGCAGACTTCCAGGGAAGGGGAGCTGAACTTCTCTGACAGTCTCCACAGCACCGCTGGCATTGCAATTCCTCCTGTGGTTCACACAGATAATGTTTCTTTGGCTTATGTAAGTTCCAGCAGAGAGCTTTATAGAAGGAAACATATCTCGCTGCTCCCCCATCGAAAGGGTGGGATGTCGAGACAGGAAACCAGTGTGATACCCTAAACGTGTGGGGTATTTTGTACAGCCATTGCAACAGCAAAAAAGAGGCTTCCAGCTGACGATAAGGTTAAAATGCAAAGATATAATTAACAGGTTTTTAACAGTCACAGCAATTTTTCTGCAAAATTCTTCTAATACTTGTGGACACAGACTAATGAACCACAGCACTTCTAATAATTATTCTTGAATTATGTATGCAGTAAGTTTAATGCTTAAATGATTACTAAAGCAGTTTTAACACATGCAGAGTATTACAGAAATTTTATCAACCTTCCGGTATGAGAACCCCATAAATAATCTGTTCAAATGCAAACTCTAAAAAATATCACATTTTTTAAACAATTATGGCTTGCTAGATGTTGAGAGTTTAAAAAAAAATAAAAAAAGGAAGCAAATTCATGATGTGCAGAGTCAAAGTACTTTCAGAGATAAAAGTTATGGCTGCATGCCGCTATATTTGCCCTTCCAAAATAACAAATTTGATATACTTGATCCAAAAACATTTTTTACATCTCTGGGTGTAGAAAAACAGCAGGAGGCATCCTCTTCTGTGTATTATTCACCGTGTTAGTTTGAGATTATAGATGCTGTGAAAGTCCCCTTCCTGTGCTGTAAAAAGGTGCAGTAGGTAGAAAAAGGAATCAGTATCCTGAAGTCATTGCAAACAGAGCTCCACAGAGTAGCTGGATACCTGTTGGTTTTTGGATGATCCTTGACTATGAAACTTGAAGTTCATCAGAAAAGCATTGCTGTTCATTGATGCTGACGAGCTGTGATATCCTACCAATTTTTGTCCTCCTGGTTCTCTCTGGTGCTTTATAAATCCTCTCTTCACCTTTCTTTTTCACTCTCATTTACGAAAACATTAAAGAACTCCTCTCTTGAACTCTGTTTCTTATGGAGTAGATTAATTTGACTATTTACATCCCTGATTGCAGTAATTATAATTTGCTAAACTTATGGTAAAAAGAATAGAGAAATACCTATGGACAAGTCATAAAATATTCTTTATTTGAAAGGTTCTATTTTAATAGATTTACCATTCTGTGATCTAAGTAGTGTTAGATAATAAACTTGAAATGTCCCTGTGCTTGTGGATGGAAAGAAACCATAAGCAATGTCATGGGGTAGGAGTGTAAGAAATACATGAGCTGGTTGGTTACTGCAGGATCAGTACTGTTGCAGGTTAATAATGGCCTTTGCAACCTTGCAGGTGACAGAAACAAGAAGAGAAAGTGTTCTTCTACAAGTACTCCTTAATACTGAAAATTATCCCCCAGAATGAAAGAGCACTGTTTAAAAAAAAAAAAGAAAAGGCAACAGATACAGCAGAGCTATAAAACAAAATATGGCTCCTGGAACCGAGACAGGAGCAAAGGAAATAAAAGCCATCAGGCAGTACCATTATAGGGTTCTGATTTGGCAGAGACTGCACAGCAACACAGTACTAAGCATAAGACCTCTTTCTATCAATCCTCATGTTTTAGCAAACACAGCAAGAACTGAACAAAACTCTGAAGTTACAAAGGGACAGAGGACAGTGGTAGGGAAGTGAATGAACATGCAATTTCTGAAGCATCCTTCTACCACGACTTGGGACATTGCACTACTTCGAAACAATGAGTAATAATGTAACCAGAAACACAATACTAGCATTTTGTTTTTCTTCCTCTCCTGATTTTACGTCCTTCATTTTAACGTACCAACAATATTTTTTGGGGACACACTGGTGAGTGAATGAAATGTTAGTAGACACTACACAGAGATATGAGACAGGAAAGACACATCAAGTGCTTGGGATGGAAAAAAGGACTTGCACAGATTACCTGCCCACTCTCATGAGCAACTGACAGAAGAAGCAGATGACCTGAAGATGGGACAAGGAAGGAGAGAATACCAATTACCCCAAATACTGTACAAAACTCAGTCTGCAGCGATGGATTTAAATTACTTAATTATTTATTAGTTATAGATTATGTTAGTATATAAATAACTACAGAACTTCCTGAAAATGTTTTTTACTGCCCCCAGGTGAGCTGTCTATGACACAAGTAGTTCCTTCATCTATGAGCCGGGTAGATCCCTGGTCTATTATGCTGCCTGCTGCTGGATGACCAGGTTCCTGATGGAAGGTTCAACTCCCTCCTTTGTCAAGGGGACCAGCATAGAAGGAGCTATCAAAATAAAATCAAAGAGGAGGACAAACAGCAAAATCTTGAAACAAAACATGGATTCTTCATGACGGCTAGAAATTCTGTAAGCTCTAAAAAAGGCTCATTTTGGTCTCAATGCTTTAACTACTGTAATTTTGTTTTAATTTTGTCATGCTGACTGTCCTTGCTTGTGCTCTCTTCCTTCATTACGGCACTGCCGTATCTTGACCTTGCCAAAGTGAAAAAAAAATAAATCCGGATGTATGCATGCTTTCTTCTCTGCGCCAGATGGAAGCAGGTACAGGACTTCGGCACAAAGTGAGAGTGGACCTTAAGTATAATTGCATGACTGCAAAATGACCAAGAATGACTTACAAGCAAATGCTCATCATCTTGAATTAGAAAGGCCATTAAGTGAAGTTCATTGCTTGAGAATATGGAAATATTAAACATTTAGGATGACTTCACAACAGTTCAAGACACAGTCAGAATTAGACTTAACTCATGTAAACAGGCAGTTACCTACAAAACCTGAACATTCAGGAAGTTCTAATATGAGTCAGTTACAATTACTTGTAAACATTTTCACCCCTATCCCTGTAAATTTAGTTTTGAAGTTTAACAACATAAGCTTAAGTTGGTTTTTTCTCTTTTCCTTTTTACCGGACCTCAAGCATTAGAATAAGCAGACCTTTGCTTCACACTTCTCAAATTTATATACAATTTCAGTAATTTACTGAGAAATATATTTGTTCTCATGCTGCCCTAAATAGGTAGACTTTATTCATGTAAAAAACAATCTACTTACTGTTCACTCAATTCACATATATACATTAGAGATAAACAATGAAAATCTCAGATTATATTCAATTCACAGTAAAGAGCATCTCATTATTTTAGGACAGAAGTCATGAGGTGCTTCAGCTAACAAGCAGTTTCTCAATCTACAGGGATGCTACAGACCAACTATTTTGTCCCTCTTTTATTTGCATATCACTGCTGGTGCTTCCTCTTTATCTCTCTGCACCCACACAGCTGGCTATAAGTCTCATCTTCCCTTCTCTTCCAGCTACTCAGTCCCACCACTCTTACATTAGCTCTGGTTTCTGTGCTGAAATGGGTTGGTGCTGTATAATTCATCAACACCAGAATCACAACTGAATTAACAGTTACACTGGTATATTGCCACTCCTTGGGGAGAGTGCTAATGTCTTTACTAGGGAAAGAGTAACATTCCCTGATATTTTGGAGCTTAAACATAAAGATTCTTTTCTCATTTGCACAAAGGATAACACCAAGACACCTTATTTCAGATGAATCTTCAAATGCCAGATTAGAACTTGTCCTCCATGCCCAACAATTAAAGGAAAACAAACCCCCCAAAAATCAGCACTGTAAGCATGCTCCCAGCACTTAGTGATGTAGTGCTTTGTTTACATTTTTATTGATGTGAAATGTTCTGTGATTCCTATCGCAATACAGGTTATTTAAACATAAACATTATAAATAACTTTGAAACAGTTAGTCACTGTAACTAAGGCAACGAGTCTCCCACTCAATTTCCAGAAATAGGAGTAAGGAATAGAGGTAAGAACAAAGTAAAAAGTTGGCAGGAGCAAGAAAACAAATCATCAGATACTAGTTTGACCTCGGGATGGCCCAGCTGATTAGAGAAAAATATCAGGTAGGCAAATGAAAAACAAACTAGCTGACAAAAGATGCGATGGAGAATATGAAGTATATAATACCAAATATACTTAATTTCAATAATCTTATTCCACAACCCATTTCAGTGAATGGAACAACCGCAGGAATCTGGGAAAGTAACAATCCATGTCAGACAGCAGACTGCTAGTTCAGAGTCTCAACATGTACTAGTTTCCTACAGGAATCATCTTCTTTTGTGGGTGCTACAGAAGTCACTTCTTCATAGAAACATGCACATTTGCCTCATTTTTCCCCTGATATTTGCCTCCAAATAATGGCCAGAAACCTTCGATGCTATCTACATGAATGGACCTTTATATCCTCACGGAAGGCTGCTGAGTTAACAGGATCCGCCTTAAGGATCTGACTGCAGAATCAAGGCTTGCTTTGTTTCTCCCCCACCTTTTTTTTTCTCCTTCTTTTAAAAGGTTTATTTTCTTGACTGAGGAGAACTGCTTGTTCACAAGTCAAAAGTTCCCAAGTTATCATGGGGCAATCTGATCCCCCCCAAACGGACACGTGGTAGAACCAGGTTCTCTCAACACATTCTAATGGAAGGGCTGGTAATTACGGCATATAACAAGATAAACAGAGTTCAAGTTACTCCAAGTTGTCCATCAGCTAAAGAAACTTATCTTCTCAGAACACGTAAGTTCGTAGCCTGGGAACAAGAGAACTAACAGTTAGTTCTGTTCAGTAAGTTCTGTGAGAGAACTAACAGTAAGAGTTTAGGTGTCTTGGTAAGAACTACAATTTCTTAATTTAATTATCTTGTATACAGTTTAAAAATATTAGATGCAAATTTTAGGAGGAACATATGAAGGACAACAGAGCATAAAGAGTTGGTTCTTAACTATTACAAGATTCATGAAAGAAATTATTGCGTTTTTTAAAAGAAGAGTAACTTTTAAGTAACTTCTACCAAAAAAGTAAAAAATGAAACACACATCTCATTAGTCTACATCTGAACAGAATTTGTAGAGCAATACCACATAATTCCATTCCCACCATATCCCTCCCTCATTGAACAGCAGCAGCTCCTTTTCATCACCACAGGAGACCATTCCTCCTCTTAGTGTAACAAGGAACTAGTTGGGACATTTATTCTTGGCATGAATTCTAAAAGAATGAAGTCTAACGCTGGCAGTAATGAAAATAGCAACCATAGAGGCATTCAGAGAGGGTTCACTATGACACTGCAAACATTTGTTTAACTGCCAATTGAACAAGATCCATCTTAGCTAAGAGAAAGATATAAATGGGCAATAAAGAAGTCAGTGCTCTCACTGTTCAAGGACTTTAAAGATAAGTGGTCACTCTAATATCTTCATGCAGTTGTTCCTACTCAGATCCTTACCACCCATACATGACTTCTAGAAATAAACGCACTGCCTCAAGCACAGTCTAGCGATCATACAGAAAAATCCCATACAAAATCCTTTCAAATGTCCATCACTATTAGCCCTAAGACATCTTCCTATCACACAGTTAAGATTCAGAGAAAATGGGAAATGCATAACTAAAACTATGATCCGCTGAAAGAAAAAAAAAAACTTTACCAAATACGATGACACTGCATCCAATGAGTTTTGCCAGAAATAGTTATATAGCTGCAAAACTAAAGAAAAAAAATCAGCCAATTTTGATCAGTTTCATACCTTTCAACAAAACTCTGCTGAGGTGCAGGCTTATGTGAGCCTAAAAGATGACCTGTAGGCACATACGCAGGTAAGGCTTGTAACAGAAAAGGAATAAATCCCTGGGCTGTTGGGCAATCCAAATTTCACCTACACACTAAGACAAACTAAGCTGTCAATTACCACTTAGATGTAAGACACACTCACTCACAACCCCTTAAAGTAAGAATTTATCTGTTCTGGGAAACAGTTAGTGTACCTAGAAACTATGACTGCAGAACAAAAAAACTCAGAAGACACTTAGCCTTTCACAGTTAGCTATGCAGAGGTGAGAGGGCTCTGACACAGGAGACCAAGGCATACTACTATGGATCCCCACAAGCAAGTTGCTCCTTTTTTTTCCCAACCCCATACTTTCTCTTCCACACACTCCATCAAAAAGGGAAAAAAAAAAAAAAGATGATTTTGTGATAAAACATTAGTGGCCCTTGACCTAAACTGGACTTTCAGTGCAGTTTCTTGCAGCAGTGTAACACAGCATTTCAGGAACAAACAAACTTTCATAGGTTTTGTCTCACTTAGCATTTCTGTAGTTAAAGCAGCATCTCATCTAGAAGAACCTGGTATACAAGCACCAATACATGAAGACAATACAAAGGCAAACAAACCTAAGAGCAAATACCTCAATCATAAGGTACATTTACCATATTTTTCGTCTTTACCTTGAACAGTTTAACATTCAGAATTTGCAGATTTGCTTCCTTTGTTATTAAACAGCAACTGCACAACACGGCACAAAAACCCAAGAGCAACAAGAACAATCTACAGCTTCTAACTTGAATGACTGCTTTTCCACACCTGAGTTAAAGTTTGCTACTGAGCATTACAGGAATCAGCTTTGCCCAATACAGTTCAATTTAGCTTTAAATGCAATTTTTGCAAACATGGCTTATGAGTTTTATTGATACCTGATATACTTTGAAAGCAAACATAAGTCACTTCTGAAAGTGCAATGTACACCCTCAATTATCGCAAAACTTTGAAATACATTTCTACTTGGTAGGATGGCAAAGCAATAAATCTCGAGTAGTAACACAAATTTATAGATAATGTACTGGCTGGTTGGCTATTGAACCCAAGGAAAGGCCTACTTTTTTCAGTGCATGGAAAACCTGTATTCTAAAGGTTAAATGTGTCAAATCAGCCTCCACAGACAAACAAATATTTGAGCTTCACAAACACATTAAGCATCTGCAGGATCAAAGTTTTGTTTATCAGGTACTAAGTAAATTAAATCAAGCGAGCGGAACTGGGATTTCACCCTCTGAGCTCAACTAAGAGCCTCAGAGCAGAATTTCTCACCTCATTGTAACTTCCCGAGCACTGCTTTTACACTAGCTTGCAGTAACTTGAAAAACTAATCAAGTGTAAGAACACACTAAGCTTCTTGTATGCCATAAGTCTGTCTGTCCTCAGCAAAATTCTGGCATTTAACACAGAGCCCTTCTACGTTATCAAAGAATAAAATCAACATGTTTATGTTGAATTTGGAAAAATTATCTTGATAATTACATTTAAGTAATACTTTATTTAGTAAAATTTTTGTTTCAGAAAGTTATTCATCTGACTGTTGCAGAAGGAAACTAGCAAATCACTTCCCTTCTTCATACCAGCTGAACACTACAAACAACAGAGCAGCCTTTGCACTTCCCTGTGAAGCACTGCCACCACTAAAGACAGAGTCACTATAAGGACTACAAACACACGAGACAACTTACTTTATTCTAACCAAGCACACCACTATGAAGCAAAGCAAATGGCTCAAGCAAACAAGAAGGATGTTTCATGAACTACTGAGAGGAACACCTCTACTCCCATACAGTACCACCGGCTGGTTTGCATAAAGAGCAGGTGGTGCTACACTCTCAGCACAGCATCCTGTCCTCAAGTCATCTTGCAGCACACTGCAACACTGACCTGCAGGAATGTTCTGTGATTACCAAAGCTGAGGGATTTCATGTTAACATGAGTCCTCATGACTTTTTGGCATTCTTATACAGTTATAACAGAATTTAGTTTGAAATAACTGATTTGTCAAGCAACTGACACTTTAGCAGCAGAAATGCAGCTGCTGCTAAAAATCACTCCTTCTACGAAAGACTGTCCAAAACCAGCATTCCCTTCCTTCCCTCCTTCCCTTCCCTAGCACCTTCTCCTTCATGTGAAAGAATACTTCAATTCCCAGTGTATCAATTCACCTTTACAGATCTGTGAAGCCTCTAAAAAATCCACCTTGCACTTCTTCTGGATTAAAACTTGCATTATGACAGAAGCTGAAAGCCTCATGTGTATTACTCTGTCAAACCAATGGTCTCGCACAGTCCAATATTTCGCGTCAATATCTGTGAATAGCAGGATCCTTCCCAGAAGAAAAGTTCTGAAATACAGTACTTTCATGCTAACACATTGATAATGGAGTTTTTGCTAACTATTTCACAATGATTATTTGCAGAAGGCTTGTAGTTCTTGGTTTTAACAGAAGGGCTTATTTAATAGAAGAGATGAACGAGTGCTTATTTCTTTGGAAAGTCTCCCATAGAAGAATAGCAACAAAGCCTGAAAGGAAACCTAACTCAAGGGACACTAAGTGTAATTCAGATCCACAACTGTTGCTGATTCATAGATGAGGTTCTAAAACAACATGAGACTTCACAAAGTTTACTTACAATACAGCAGGACATAAGAGATCCCAGCCCCATATCACCAAATGTTCCTTAGAACAAAATCCCAAGGGATCATGCAACCTAAGTGTGAAAACACAGATGTGTATGTAACTAATGAAAGGACTTGCAGGTAAGGATGGGCTGATACTGATCAGCATAACAAACAGACACAGGATACCAGCTGCCTAACCACCCCCAAGTTTCTACAGGCTCCTTTTCTGCAGGGCTTTTTTTTGTTTGGGTTTTTTTTTTTTTTTTTTTTGGAAGGGGGTTGGGTCTTCAAGTGTTACAGTTGGTTATCTTTAAGGAAGAGTAAGAAGGAGACCCACAGCAGGATGTACGAGTTTATACGAGGAATTTAGCCTCACGCACATGAAAACACGAGAAAACACCATTCCTAAGAACCATCTTTTCATAGGCGGCAAACTGGCAGCGCAGACCCTCCCACCTTTGTATCCTGATACCGCACAGGAGACAATAGGTAGGACAGGGGAGACACCAGGAAAGGACAGAGCAGCGAAGACAAGTATTTTTCACCATCTGGGATGGAAACCGAAGAGCCTGGCAGACAAAGAAGGGTGTGATGCAACGAGAGCAACAACCCACTAAAGGCACGAAGAACCTCCTTCGCTTTCAGGAGGGGAGCGCGGGCTCGAGGAAGGTCTGTCAAGACCGCGGGAGGCGAAAGACACGGCGGCCGAACAAAAGATTTTAAAGGCCTGGAAGGGAAAGGTGGACGGACGAGCAGGCGGCTCCCGGGCACGTGAAACTGCGCAGGGCCAGGGCCGGGTCCGGGTCCCGGGGAGCGGCGCCAGCTCCAGCTCCATCTCCATCTCCCGCTCCCGGGCACGCCGCCTCCCGCCGGCAGTCTCCAGGTCGGTCCCCTCACACTGGCCAGTCCCTCGGGCCCGGGTACTCCCGTTCAGAAGCCTTTCCCCTCCCAGAAGAGGCGCGGGGCAGGGCTGGCCCGGGGGAGCCCTCAGACCCACCCCCACATCACCCCTCCCGGGCTTCCCCTCCGCTGCGGGGCGGGGGCTCGGCACGGACCCGCCGGCGAGGCAAGGCGAGGGGCGGGCGGGCTGCCGCGGCCACCTGTTCGGCCGGGTACCTGCGAGGGAGGGCGGCCCCCGCCCGCCCAGCGGGGGCACCGGCGCCCGCACCGGGCGCACATGGCGCCTCCCACCCAGCCCGGACCCCGGCGGCGGCAGCAGCCATGCTGCCTCCCGCTGCCCGCCGCCTGTCACCCGCGCACGCACAGCACCCCGCGGCGGCGGAGGGCGCGCCCGGCGGTTCCGGGAGGGGAGGAGAAGGGAAGGCAAGGGAAGCTCGGGAATACCCACCTGCTCGCGGAGTTTCAGGAACACCATGGCGAGCGCGCGCCGCCGCCTCCGCCCGCCGCCAACGACTCCCGGCTCCGCGCGCCGCGCGGCCACGCCCCCTCGCCGCCACC